>JAHZNF010001513.1:0-86498 GCA_027744215.1 Troglopedetes dispersus
CGAACCATGACTTCAACTCGTTTCATCAGATTCATCATAACATTGCCACAACTGTTAATTTTACTACTTCTTTACCACATTCAAGTGAATTGCGTTGAAAAACAGTTCCATTCTAGTGGGTAGTAGTAAATGTTAATTTTACCAAATTATTGCACACATGCATATAACAAATAGTTAAAAGCATCTAACAAGCGAGTTATAATGATGTGACTGGTTGTTCCTAAACTAGTTTATTAAAAGGTAGCTATAAGTCTATTCTCAACACCTCGTCAACTCCTTCTGGTTTACGTCTTACTTATGCATCATAAATAATTTTCCCTGAAACTAAGATCCGTACAAGCATTCTTTGATAAGTGGGAAGACGGGCAAAGTTAACTTTTTTAGATTATTCCCATCATTGATGGAATATAAATAAGAGCAAAAATCGAAAGACAAAGTTAAGTTCTACTCTTTTGCAGGTAATAATAGATTCTGCATCTGAACTTTTGTATCCTTTTAAGTAGACACTGTAAGTCGTTTGAAACAGTTTCGGTGTTTCATGCAAAAGTAATGGAGCTGCATCATATGTAATCTACTGACAATACACTATAGGAGGAAAACTTCAAGACACCTAAAATTGTTCCCATTTCTGCAGAAATTGAGCAGAGGGAGATGTGAAAGCTCTGTCGGGGAAATTTTAAGTTTGAAATGTCGTCTTTGCTTTTCTTCTGTATCGGCTTCATCCTGATCATCTCGTTCACACATCACATTTTGATATTAGTCTTTTCATGTCTTCTTTTCACTTTGCTCTCAAAGTAGGAGCATCATCGTCATCGAAAAGAAGCAGAAGCCATATGACAACTTTTTCTTTTAAAAGGATACCCGGAAAAGCATAATATGGATAGATGGATGGTTGACTGAATTCACGTTGATCTTTTTCTCTCCTTAAGTCCACACATAAACTACCTGTATAGAACTTACTGAATAGGAGAAGGATTATAAGTGTACACACACATTGTAATATTAGAGACACACGACGATACTTGTCTCTGGCGTCTTTTTCTTGCCTCTTCTGATGAAAATTTTCCTTCTCTCGCAAAACCCTAGGTACTCTTGAAAAACATTCGAGAATGCGCTAGAGAAGACGCACAGAAGCTTTTCTCTTCAAGATGCTTGCTTCCTCGTCGTCTCCGCCGTCTCTCATTTCTTCATCCTGTCATTTCAGCGCGCTCGTTTTGTAGTTAAGCTCTTCATGACGAGAATTTTCAGATGGGAGGTTGGCGCACTCGCTCACACACGCACTTACGAGAGAAGAAAGGAAAAAAATGAGAAAGACGTATAGCACACAAACAAGAAAGTAAGTAATAGAAAGACAGAAGAAAGGAACGAAACGACATCCACAAAAATATGAGTGAATGAGTGACTTGAGTAGATATATCGTTGGTGTGGACGGTTAAGAGTGTGCTTATTCTCCCTTTTTTTGTCTTAGCTCAACCAAACGTTCCCTTTTTGCTTGAGAAAATGAAAAAGGGAAAATTGCCACTGGTGAGATAGGCACAGTGGTCCCATAGTACGTGTGTACTACTAACTACTACTAAACACGAAAACGCGATGACGAAAATTCCTCAGGAAATTCCTTCCAGTTATGCTCCAGGCCATCAAAATGTACAAAAGTAGAAGAGAGGCTTTTTATTGTGAACATCATGTCCCTGCCGTGTGGTAAGAGTTGTAGATGGGGAGCGTGCCTTTGTTTTACAATTTTACTAATGGGTCTGCCTCCTCTTCAAAACCTTGTATGTTCTCTAGGCCTGTCTTGAGTGGCGCATCTTAAAGTTTTTTTTACATGGAGTTCCGATTGTGGGTGTATAAATTGAAAATGCGATTGATTCATTGTTCTGTCTCAAGACATGGAATGATAGTGATGATGAAAAAGCAATTGTTGGAATCGTTTTCTCCGTCTTTTCCTGTGCTTTCCCAGCCAATTCGTGTTGCTGCAACGATAAGTAATACGGAACCTAACCAAACTACTATTCAAGGAAGTCCAACACACGACAAAATGCAGTGAAACTTTGAAAATGTGGCACAGTTGAACCGGCAGTGCTGAGATAAGCATGTCTGAGAAAAGGAATAAAACTTTGCATGCATCGTTTGTATTATTTAAAACCTTTTCTATTTCCGTTGAAAAGTTGAACATTCCTCTTATTCCATTCACATGCAAGCCTCCAGGAGACCTAGTCAACTTCTGGGTGATGTGGCGATGATTCATTACATACAAAGTGCGCACACTACAATTGCTCTCTACTTTTATGCTGAACCAAGAGATTTTCACATTCATGAGAAACGGTCCCTTCACTTTATTCAATAACGTTTAAAGACTTTCCCTACCCAATCTTCTTTCACTTTTCCAAGTGGACCATAACGATGATGGAGCAGATAAGAACAAGATTGATTCATAAATGTGCCAGCTATGTCACCCGCCCTAAAATTTGCTGATATTACTATTCTTGAAAGAAATTTAGCTTTGAATATAATACCCATATTGTAAATAATAATAATTGCAAGATGATGATGCTACTCGTGGCCACTCATAAGACATGATTAAAGAATGGAAAGTCGTATGTGTTATGAAGACCTGATATGAACCAATTACTTTTCCTGTTCTATATGTATTCATGATTGTGCTGTCTCAGTGTGCAGTAGTATTGTCAAATTTCCGTAGATCTTATACGTACACATCTCTTCATTCTTTATGACGACAGCAGTGGTGATGATGCTCATCTTGTAATCTCTAAGTGATTCAACTTCGACAACTGAACAATGCCTTCTTATCAGTAGTCTACTGCGAACAAGGAGTAATGGAAGAAGGATAAGACGACAAAGAAAAGAAATAAAATAAGATCTGGGAAAATACACACTAAGAAAAGTTAGCAATGGGCCCTGGGTAATGCTGGAAGAAAGCTGAAGTGTGTAACTAACATCACGATATAGTAGAAGAGCAGAGGAGAAAGTAGGTTCGCGTTTTTGTAGGGAGCGAAAGGAGTGAATAGAAGAGAAATATGAAACTGCTGTTGTTGCGGATTTAATGTTGCTGCCTGCCCATCATTCTTCAGTTCTCGAGAAGCAGCAGAAGCTTTTTCATTCGGCGTACTTAGAAAACTTACTGCTTTCAGGCAATAAAGCAGCTAACGAGTGAGAGAGAAGAAAAAAAAACGAGGAAAGGAATAAGGACTAAACAACAGAAACTATATTTATTCTTTTATTCCCGGTATCTCTATATCTTCCTTGCTGTCTCCCTCGCTGACTGGAATTAAGGTTGTATGCCTTACCCATACCTACGTAGTAATATATGTAGGATCATCTCTTTCCCCGGCCTGCCTGGTTTAATTTGTGATTTTCTGGGAAGAAGAGAAAAAAGGAATGGCTTTCGAACCTCGAATACTTCTTCGAGGTATAAGAATAATGAAGCTGTGAGCGCATTGTTGAGCTGGCTGATACGTGTTTGTTGTGTACGTATAAGAAAGTAAACTGAAACTTGAAACCGTTTATGGAGGCATTGACAAAGGAGAAGTGGAGCATACACACGATACTTATATACAAATATATACATATTATGAACATATATAGCGCGGTGGTGGTGGTGGTGGGAAGCTGATATTCCACCTCTCCATCACCACGATCACCACCACATCCATCCATGATACACAAAAAATGCAATTGGAAGTGGAGAATGTGTGTATGATTATGGAAAGAAAAAAGGAAGATGGAGAGATGGCTATAAAATGTAATGGACACACACACTCTTCACTCACTCCATTTTATTTCGAATCCCTCATCATTAGTCACCATTAGTCAGGGAGCTTCCCGTCCTTTTCCTTCTGAAAGATTAATGCAAGGAGAAGGACGAAGAAATGGGCTGTGGGTTATTCTCACATAGGAAGAAAAGGATTTTCCCTTTCAGTTTCCCTAATACGAGACTTATCCTTACTTGATTTCGGGGGTGGATGGTGGTGTAGTGCCACTACACGAATGGCAGTGGTGTGTGGTAAAACGGTAGCGGAGAGCTGAAGAGGATACGGAGTGATACGATATTATGTTTCTTGTCTACATTTTTGGAAGCTTTTCAGATCCCTGTCCTTCGACTCATCCTGTAAACCAACTTATGTATGGTGTGTAGGTAGTCGTATAATAGAAAAAGTTTTTTCCTGTCTTGATAATATTTATTATCAGCGTGAGGAATATATATGGTTCTAAAACAGGCCCTACACACATTTTATGGAGAAAGTAGCGTTTTGCGGTGTTAGTGGAGGTGGTGGTGGTGACTATGTTGACGACGAACGACAAGATGACGAAGGGAGATGATGTTGTTGACTCTCTGGTTACAAATGTAGAAAGGTACCTACCTCTTCTCCGTTGTTAGCAGCATCAATTCCACTTGAGACGAATGAGATGCTCCCAGATGGTTTTCATGGTTCATTCCAAGAAGTAGTAAACTACGTTTTTATGTCTGTAAAGAAAATGACAGACATTTGATTCAACATGGAGAAAAGATATGTCTTTCCGTCTCTGGAAAATGGATAAGGAGAAATCAACTCTTGACTTTCTAAACAGCAAATCCTCCAATCTACAGTTTCTTTTACATTTGTATTCATACATTTATTCTGCTGTACCTAGATAATATTTTACTATTTCCCTGTCTTTTTCAACGCCTTGTATCGATCGTCCCATAATAGTTTACCCCCTTTTACTATGGACGTAAATGGGAGAAAAAAGGTAAATCCTAATTTACATCTCCATGTTAGCTCAATCGTTTCGCATTTTTAACGTTGAAAGTTTGCTTTGTTGCTACGAATCTAATCTAACCAGTTAATTGCACGCGTAAGTTACGCGTATATTACCGAATGTATTACGGCATATATTACGGCGTTTATGAGAGCCTATACAGGAGCGTAAATTAGGATTTACCTTTTTTCTCCCATTTACGCCCATGGTAATAGGGGGTAACCCATTCTAGCACGATCAGTACATTTCTCTTGCTTCAAAATAAAAAAAACAGGAGTCGGAAGTAACAACAACAACACAGTCAAGAAAAAGAAGTTGATGCACCAAACCAAGATTTACCAGGACTTTTCTGCATTGCTTGGTCTGGTGAGTCATGAATGAGATTGAAGACTGAAGAAATAACAAAAGGGGAGAAAAGCTGATAAAATACGGATGGTTTAAAACCAACATCTCTTAAAAAACTTGCTTGAGATTTATATCCAGTAGTCCGGGTAAGAAGAGCAGGTAGACCGTGTAAAAATTGATAAGCAACTTTGCGGAAGGAAACAAGTAAAGCCTTTGGTCAACCAGAAGGAATTGAACGTCTTGTAATGAAGAGTATTTTCATGCAAGAAAACTGCCGAAAATCCCCCCCTTTTAAACGTTCTTGTAAAACTGCCTGCCTGTTGGCTACTCGCTTCGCCCAGAAGACGAAGATGCTTTGCACAAGAAGAGTGACGGTCAATCTGTTCAGTATTCATGAATTTTATTGCTTTTTAGGCATGTACAAGGAGGGGAAGGCAAATAAATTTAAATTTCCTTTTTGATTTTCCATTTTCCACACAACGGGTTTTGAATTTGATTTTCATGAGCTTAAAACAAACAAACAATAAATGCAAATTACTCTACATTCGTTCAAAGTGTATTTGGTGTTGAAGACCACCTTTTGCATTTCCGGCTATTATTGGTTGTATATTTAACAATATTGAGGTATTGCGGCAAGGTTGAGGCCGTGATGCATTGTGCAGTGATTAAAAATGCAAATTTCGTTTTGCGTAATATAACAATGACACGCAAAAAAAAACTCTGAAATCACAACTAAATAACTAAACCACCCACACTCACAGTATTTATAGTTTTTTCTCGGATTTTCGCATTAGAGTTTAGAACTGGAGGGTTTAATATTCATTGTTTGTTTTGTATTCTTTGTAAAAAAATTCTCTACTTTCATTGAGCGAAATCATTGTTGCTGGCAATTCATTTACCAGCTTTCTCCTCTCTTCTGCTTGAAGCATCTGCTGATGATGAACTTTTCTCAACATATTTATTTACCTGCTGAAAAGCAAGAAGTGTACTCAAGCTTCTTCGTGGAATAAGGCCCAACAAGAACCCTACTGATACTTGAAAAGATGATGCTAGAAACCCACAGCGAAGGATCATACACGTACGGTAAATTTACACATAGAGACTGAAATACTAGATATGTGTAGGAGTTCCCAGAAAATGTTGTTCATGTAATGTGATCATCTCATTGCCCCGTGTTTTCTGTTATTTGTTTAAAGTTTAGTTTCCGCAACTGCCCGTGGTGGTGCTTCTTGGAGAAGCCTCCATGATAATGATTCTCTCAAGTTTTATAGTAAAGTAGTAGGTAAGTAAAACTTCAGCAAAGTTCTTCACTCCATATTGAACAAAGTATATGTTGGTTTACGTCAGGTATGTAGTTATATAAATACAAACATTGACGGAAAATCTTGAAACACGATAATTCAAACAGGAAGCAAACAGAAATGTCGCAGTGCAAAGTACACTTCCATTCATGTGTGCACTATCTCAATTTGAACCGCTCGTGGCAGTGCGTCGCCTAATATAATGTAGTAGGGGGACCTCTCTAAAATAATGAGTCTGCATGTCTTTGATATATTGCGCAAAAAAAAATTAAAATGAGTTCGATTGTAATGTTAGTATTGCTTCATCACGCGCGAAAACTTCAAAAGTTCAAATAGTGATAATAACGATGCGGCATATACGTACAGTTTTAAACAAAGTTGCAGTTAAAATATGGTTAAGATCTAAATTTAGCAGTCAGTATTTCCGTCTTCTTCGGTTCGATTTTTCTCTCGCCTTTTATGATGTATGACTGAAACACCAGCTCATTATGGCGTCCTGTAATTAAAAGTTTTAGGAGTCTAGACGCTCTTGGAATTTGGCGGATTCTCAATGAATTTGCAAAGTACTGGAAAATATTCGTTCGATCTAGCTCGTTGCGGGCTGTGTGAGTTCCAATTCCAAGAACATGTAGTTAAGCAAACATTTAGGAATTTAGAGAATAATGAATTAAAGGAATTTCATCACCATCACTTTGAAGATAATGTTGAAAGTATACTAAAACGTGTATGTGTATGTAAAATGTGTCCTGCCTTACCCAAATAATCTATGACCGAAGTCAAAGCAACGAAATGCAAATCGATCGACTCGGTTTAGGTATGGAAATCAACCCTTTCATCTTTCCTTGTATCTTGCTTTTCTTTGTAGGAAAAGGTGGAGCCCTTCCTTCTCTCTCTTCGACAATCAATTGTAACAGCAACTACTTTGTGTTCGGGCCACCGCACGGCGACAGCTTTTTTTACTTGTTATTACTCTTTAACTTTAGCTGAGTTGCCGTTATGAGATTCATTAAGGGTTAGCTGCATGATCATCAAAATGTTAATGGTTAAAATTATATCTGCATCGAAGAAAAAAATACTTGTATAATATATACTTTTAAAAGTCTTCCAGACGTACATTGGAAATCACTGAACTCGAGGTGTGTTTCAACCTACCAAATCGGCGATATGTATGTAAGCGATGATAGATAAAATATGGGCAACCTTTTGTCCCTCGTTCGCATCTGATTACACATACATAATGAAGACTCGCTTTTTTGTATTACAAAAGGGTTCTTGAGTTCTCATTTCAAGTCTTCCGCGAACCATAGATGTGCATGGAAAAGTAGCAATGATTTCCTTCGTAAACAATGTTTCCACTATTTTTTCAATTTGAACTTTTTTTCATGTTGCCTTTTAGTACTTTGACGATATTTTTAGAAGGAAGCCATACATATATGAGAAGTAGAGAAAGGACCTTATTATTTTCATGACTTTTGAATTCAATGAACTGTAGAAGACCATTTTCATATTTACCTAGGGTTGTTGTTGAATTCAATTGATTCCAAATTTCGTTACTGCCTCCTCAACACACCCAAATAAGTGAAACGATAGGGAACTGCAACGTGCAGTAATAATATTGTGCAGATTCGTTGTAAGAGTATAATAGCACATTGATAAAGTAAATGGTATCTCAAAAGCAGCTCAAACTATCTACCAGGTTATAAATATGTTTTCCGCGTCGAGATACTGTCTAGTACTTTTCAAACATGTACATAGGTCAATTGCAAATAGGATAAAGAAAAAAGCAGAAACTTGGCTCATGGACCAATTTGAGCAAAAGTTGAATACATCTTCCATATCTTTCTCTTTTTTATTACAAGCATATAAAAGCAAAGAAGCGAGTGAATCGAGAAGGAATCAAAATCCCTTTACTTTTTTGTGTGGCTTGTTGTTTGAAAAAAAAATTATGATGGTATGTATATGCAAGCAGGTACAAATATAGATACTTGAAACTTGGTAGATGACAGTTTTCTCCTGCAGCCTTTCACCATAAAACGGAACAAGTAATATTATTGTTAGTTCACTGGTCTGCTTGTGTGTCATATTTGTATTTTTCCTTGCATCAAAGCAGTTTAAGGCTAGCTCGAGGCAGGATTTTCTGCTACTGCACCATCATTACTTATGTTTTCAGCGAAGCAGAAAAAATCTAGATAAAATATATGTTCGTATATCCTTATACACTCCCCTATCTTCGTTTTTCTCCCACATGTTTCTCGTGTGTTTTAGTACTGTTGTTCATATCCGATTAAAAGGAAGTAGTAGACATGTGTAAATCTGCATTTTTCTAGTTACTAGAAATCTGTTAAAAACCGATTTGATATTCAGGATCTACCTCTCTGCGTCTCCTGTGGGAGTATTTTTTTTCGAAAATTGGTCAGTTTCTGGTCTGCGGACACTCAAATGACTGGATACTTTTTTCCTTTACTTACTTTACTTTTACGGTTGGGAGGCAGAAAATTCTAAAAGTAGGAATAATATATGTATATCTTTTGGTTGTATCTACAATGCGCGCTTTCATCACTATCACAGTTCTGGAGAAAATGTATGTGCATTTCACCCAATTTTGGCAACACAACTTTTTATTTCCGACTGTATCTACCAGTTCATTTCCTTCTTTTCCATTTGCCGTTGAAAATCCAACCTCTCGAGTTGTGTGACCACTGGCTCGAACGGTGGGCCACTGAAAAATATGTTCCACAGGTAACTGTCTAGTCGAGTTTCTTTTACTTTACATGTGTACTTTTGTTGCAGAACTAATATGTGGGGAGTTTATTGATGTTCGCATGGTCATCTAATGGAAAGCAGGAGCATTTATTTTTTCCTCGCTACCACACTTTTTCATCTCCTTTTTTGGTTCTGTGTTTATTTGGCTTTGCCTTAACCAGCTTTCCCAACTCCATTTATTACCATCCTCTCCTCCACTTATTGACATTTTCTCCCACCGAACTGCCACTAATATATTTTAGGGTACTTTCGTTTCTCCATGTGAAATTTTTATGTGGTGCATTTCAAACATTGCACAAGGGTTTCCTGGTATGTAAAAGAAAATTTATGTAGTTTAGTCTTTGCATAACGAGAGGGTGTTTGCCCTCTGTATAACCTTGGTTTATTTCATGTATCCACTCTCCCTTCTTTCATTTCATACCCGACAAAAACAGAAGGACATTCAAAGATGAAAACAATTTTACGACTTTTGGTGTCCTTTGTTGTTTCAGTAGGATTTTTTAATGTTGCAAAGGCATAATGAAAAAAAGAACATAGCTGCACATATTATAGAGATCGGGAAACAATATGTGGAGTGTTATGTCAGGAAAACACGATGACAAAAAGTAACTGAACAAGTGAAGTGGAAGAAAAGTTAACCCTTGTCATAACTGACACGTGGGGGGACGGGGTACCAAATGTACAAATAATTTTTAACTGTATGCAAAATATAGATAGTGAGATATTGGTGTATGGTTCATTTCAACAAGATACTCCGAATCAACTTCTTGAGATAACAGGAGGGGCATTTTTCGTCTTTTGTTGTATCGCTGTAGATATTTTTTGTGTCTTTGATTTAAATAAACATGGAAAATAATTGTACAAAAAGGTTTCCAGCAAATGTCACAATATCAACGGGTTGACTGTAAAAGCGGTGTATGTATTGTGTTTTGAATACGTGCTGGAGGTATTCCATTTCTTCTTTCATGAGCAGACACATTTCCTTTCCAAATGTAATGTACCCTTTCATCGTAACAGAGAGATCAGCATAATATTGAATAGAAATGTCAATTTTATACAGCCTTTCAGAATATTATTGGAAACATTATTGGAACGAAGTTTGAAGGAGTTGTGCTCAAACTTTATCCATTATTGTTGCACCGTTGCATGAAAAAAGAAATCCGGCATGAATGTGTGTTATCGGCGGGACGCGTTGGAAATATTTATTTTTGCAAAAGGAAAGAATAGAAAAGTTTTGGTGAGCACAGTTTCCTATCATTGTACCTTCTTCATACCCGGTGCGCGGTAGCCTAAAGAGAATTTAAGTGGCACAGAGAAAAAGTTTCCAGAAAAAAAACAGAAATTATACCAAGCGCAAAGAACCGCTCCAGAAACTGCAATCTTCTTATATATACGTCCCGAGTTATAAATTAAATTCTCGGAAAACGGACTGCGTGTGTTGTAGTCTCGGTTTCTCTTTTTTTCCTACGATGATGATGGAAGAACCTGTTACTCCTTTCCTTGGAAAGTCATCTGTTTATTCTTCTTGGCCTTTCGTTTCTTTTCTTCTGTCATGCTGGTTTTCAACTCACAAAAAAGTGTGTGCGTGGCTCTGAAAGATATTTTCCCATGAAATGTATTCAGCTCAGGAGGAGTGGTTTCCTCTGATTGTCTTTCCATTAGAACTGGTAAATATACGTATATATATGTTTAATATCATGTGCCACTATCATGATGTAACCGAATTCTGATCTGGAACAAATTGCCTAATCACGTCTCCTTTCTTTTCTTCTTTTTAAGCAACTTGTGTTCCACTTTTTTGTTTCTCTCATGTCTTCTGCTGGATGGAGGCGCGACTTTGTTTCACAAAACATAATAGAGGTCGATACACGATTGTCTGACAGAACCCGCCCATATGACATTATTTACGAGTGGTACATATGGTCGATAAAATATCTTTGCTGCTGGGATATGTTTTTTTGCACCAAAGCGTGCAGTGTTCCAGCATGATAACAGAATGAAAAAAAATAATAGACTGACTAGCTCTGAAGCAATATCAGCATGCTGGAGAGAAACCTAAGTGTCAACCCTTTCTGCTCATGGATTGCTGTGCGGCTCGTCGGAAAAGGAAGGAGTAAGCAACAGCAATTCTTTTTCCTTGACGGGTCTTGTATGCATAAGAGAACTATTTTGTCTTTCAAATTTGGGAAAACAAACAGATATCGTTTAAAAAAGACAGGAGATGGAGAACGAAACAGAATGGAGAAGCAGAAACTCTCCGAGTCATGCCAGTATTTTTCATACGTGTACTTATTCATGCGGCTCGGTGTGTAATCTATGGCAGTCAAGTCAGGGTCGACAAACCGGGCAAACTTCTCATTTCCCGTTTCTTGACTAGTTTCGGCAATTCTTGTCTGCAATAGGTTGAATTACTTTGACATTCCTTGCATACAATATGAGGTATGGGTGTACCGTGTCCCTTCATCCAAGTTTAACAACTAAACGGGAGTGAGTGAGACTAAAAGAGAGAAATTTTTGGTTTAGACAACTGCACTACACACTACACAAATAATACAATATTCTCGCGAAATCCAATAATAATAATAATAATACCATTGTAAAATTGCGTAGGAGAGGGAATAAAACAAAGTCACTCTGTATAATATTACTCTCCCTTTTTTGTTTCCGAAACGAAGCAATCTTTATACTTGATATACTACGATTTACATCCCAATCCTTAATGCATGCATGAGCATTTTCAAGCTGGGGCATGCATGCAATTACTATTTTATACGGAACATTGTTATAAGGGGAAATGCGATAAGGCACCCTCAGCCTTATACAAGATACACATTTATATCGTTGTTGTTGCTGCTGCCTCTGAAAAAAAGATTTGTATAGAAGAGGAAGGAGGTTTTCAGGATAAAGCCTGTTTGTAAAGGGAATTTTCTTTCACTTCACTTTACTTTTCCACGAGGTTCCTCAAGCTTTTTGGGTATTTACACCGAAAAAAAAGTTAAGTAGGTAGGTTTCTCCGAAAACTATTGCTTTCCACCAGATAAGTTATACAAAAGTGTACACCTTATACTATAGAAAAATTTAGTGCAGAGGTTGGGTAAAACATATCAGACATACTCCGTACTTCAATAACCGTCAAGGAGCGATTGTATTATTATTGTATTATTATGTTCATGCTGCACTATTTTATACAGGGAAATAATAATGTTCCTCGTTTTTTCCTGTTGTTGTTGCTTGCTGCTGCTACTGCCCCCACTATTGCTTCTGTGTTCTTACAATATAACCAGATTGAGTTGAGTTGCGACAGTTGGATTGGACAGTACCATTGGGATACATAGAACGCAACAACAACAACTACTATGACGGCAATGGAAAATGGGAGCTTTTTCTCTCACTGTTTTTTTCTTCTTTCTTCCTCGCACACAATCTTTCTCTCTCTCTCTCTCTCTCTCTATTTCTGGTTACTCTGTGTTGTTGTTATGTGTGTCGTGTGTGTGTGATGCCTTTAACGCGTTTTTTGTTTGTTGGAGAAGAGCTGTCCCAATGTATTTATAATATGAAAAGGAGCGCACACACACACAGAAAAAACAGGAAGGAGAGAGAAAGAGGCAATAGCAGAAGTCGTGTCGTCGTCATGCAATACAATCAGAAATATATATGGGGAATAACAGCAGTAAAGTGTTTGCTCCTGCTACTTTCTATTACGTTTGTTTCATTCATAGTATTAATATTCGATATAAAGTTGCCATATGCTCTTATCTGTCGTTTGGTTGCTCAAGTTGGTGGTATGGTGTGGTGGTGTGGCAGTGGTGGTAGCAAGCCAGCAGGAAATGTGTTTTCTATAAAAAGAATGATGATGGTAATAGTGTAGTGGCAGTAGTAGCTGTTACCCTCTAGCATATTTCTCTCCTTTAAAAAACGAAGAAACAACAGAGACGGTTCTTTTGTATACGAAAAGACGCATGGAAGAGGAACATAAAATGTGCATGCATACATATCACATTTTCCCTTCATTCATTCTCTTATTTTCTTCCCTTTCTTTTTTCCCTTTCTTGTCCTTTTTGATTGCACTCATTTTGATGCTGCTGCTGTGTGGTGGCAATGGTGCAAATGCAGTAACACTTTTTTACGCTCCTCCAAAAAGAAGGAACAACTAACTACAACTACTCTCCACTGAATTTATATGCGTAACTATCCATATCTGTCTATTGAAAGTTGCAACTATGTAGTAGTATTTTTTCCTCGAGTTCCTCTTACTTTCGCTGTTGTGTGATGCTGCTGAAACACTTCGCACTGACTGACTGAAAGAAAACTGAGAAAATGGTCATGAATAAATAAAATGATTAGGGAGCTATATATCCATTCTTTTAGATCTATCTCAACAGACACACGCAAAAAGCTCACATACCTCGAGAATGGGAAAAGAGACATATTACGCAACACAAAAACACAGCAACCAAACGTACGTGGCTTTCTTTGGTTTTCTTCTTTGCTGGGACAACATCGCTGTAGTACTAGAATTGTAGGAGAATTAGGTAGTGAAATGTAACAGCGGTGTATTATTAGCGTGGTGGATGGCGTACGGCGTGTTACATTCGTAAAGAACATTCTCTCCAGAGTGACTGAGCGGAGTAAACCGACCGAGTGATATGAGAAGGGAAATAAAATGCTGTCTTTATTAAGGCGACACAGACCGGATCTCGTGTTGACGGGAAACTAGAGAGAAGATAGCGATGGCAAGAGGAATCGAAAGTTCAGCTAGATAGTTGAAGAATATACCCATAGAATTCCAGCATTTCGAGACTTCTCCCTCACTCAACTCATTTTTCTTTTGTGTAGTACCTCTCTCCGGGGTTTGGTTCTAAATGTTGATATTTTTTTCAAAAGTTAATGTCACACAAGTTGACGCAATGTACTGCCAAAACATGTACACACAAAGTGCGGTGAGGAAATGCGATGATTAAAGAAATGCAAGAACTGCAACGTAAAAGAGAAAACGAATGCCTAACATACAAAGTCTTTTATATGCGTGTCTAAACATGTACGTTATTTTTTGCAAAAAAGGGGTGCTGAGAAAAGAATAGAAAGGCCGACAACATGGTTGCAAAATAAGCATAGATTGCTCTTCTATCTCTATAGATTTGTCTTAAATGTCAGAGATCACTTGTTTCCTTTTTTCTCATGTTTCATAGGGTAAAATGAGAAAGAAAAGAGTCACCTTGTATATGGACTATATTTATGTGTGTGCACACAAAATATATGTATAGTGCGAGCCACAAAAAAGTACTATGATGCATGCATACTAACAACAGATATTTTTTTCAAGATGTACTTTCGCCAGTTTTCATCGCTTTTTATGAAAATGGAGACGAAGATGCAATGGTGAAGAGAAAAAAATGAAAAGCTGGAAATAGAGCTGCTCTTCATGTGTACGAGCATTTAGTAGTGTGGTAGTGGCTGCTGGCTTGGTTTCACTTTGTTCTTGGCATCCTCTGGTATCAGTCTCTATTATGGTCGTTGGGTTTTTGGTAATATCTCATCCACTTGCAAAAAAATGAATTGCTCCTCTAGTGCTTTTTCTATTTTGTAGTTGTTGTGTATTCACATATAAAAAGGAGGAAGAAAAAAAGGAGAGTGACATAAAAGCACAGACCCAATCATGTTCACCTATTCATTTTTTTCGAGCTGTTCATTTAATGGAGACTGGCAGCTGAAGGAGGAAAGAAACTAGATGAAAAATAAAAGCACACATATATAATATTATAGACAAGTAAAAAGCTCAATCATAATATAATGTTCTTCTAAAAAATACCGAATGTATTTTACGTATGGAAAATAATGAAGAAAGCGAACAAGAGCTTTTCAAGTAAAAAAAACGCTCAGAAGAGAAAGGAAGCCAAACAGGGACAAGCAGTCAACCTTACCGTTCGTAACGTAACTGACATGCCGCATAAATTCAGAATTTACTATTTTGCTACTGATAGTAAACCATAAAACATTGTGTGTGCAGTCAAGTACCTCGTTCATTTTCACTGGTCCTATAAAAGAATTCTCAAGCAAGGGTAAATAATATGGCCTACTTTACCAACCAGCAAATCATTTGAGAAAAGAGGAAAGGCTGTAAGTATTCATACATGTAGTTATGTAAGCATTTAAAAAAATGCGTCATCACCATCCTCTCGCAAATAAAAATTAGAAACGGATATCCCCATCCATCAATATAATGGTTTTTTGTGGCTAAAATAAAAATCAAATGGAGGTTCTCCCTTCTCCACTTTAACTTTTTTCCCTTAAAAGTCGCTCGAGTGAGTGGAAATATGTCTCGTTTGAGGAAAGAGAAATGAATGATTGACTGAACATTGTGGAAGGGAAGTGAAAAATAGGGCAATGAACACACTGTGAAACAGCAGAGGAGTGGAGGGTTACGGTCAAAATAATGTTCAGACATAAGACTCGAGTGTAATTGAGTGGCACGTGTGTGGGTGCCAAATGTGTTCATACAGAAAACGGGTTGGTTATTCGATCGAACCAACAACCTCTTATCAACTTGATTCATCACCACGAGTAAATGTTAATGCTGATTCCGCACATCCACTTTAATCTTTTACATTGCCCCGGGGTTTGTTTGCTCCGAGCTATATTATTACTTTGTTTTGCTTTCTCGCAGAGTATTTTTTACCTTGATAAGTGCTGAAGTGGATTTTGCTTACAAAATGATAATAATACAGTATTATGTATTCCAGGAAAAAACGGAAGAGATGTCTATAACATTACATGAGAGTGAAACATTTTACGGTATGTGAAGGTTTAATGCAATCTAGCCACAATGGCATATAAAAACGGAGGAGGAGATGAATTGGATGATTTCGAGAAGAGTATATTGACAAGAAGTGGAGAGATTGAGTGAAGTAAGTAGTGCGCTGGAAAAAAAAGCTGGAGGGAATAGAAAGGATGGATGGATGAGTAAGCGAGCATCTGGTTCCTTTGGTTTCTGTCTGTGCAAGTGTGGACTAACGTTATTGGCAACCTTTGCTTTTCATAAACGAAGCGTGGTACTTTTCTATTTTGTGTATGCACTACTTGTTCCTGTCTTCTTTTCTTTTCCTTTCTTCTTCGTTGCGAAAACTATAAATCCCATCCTTGGTATTTTTTTGCATTTGGAATTGTTTTCTGCTTTTTCTACCAGGATTGTATTTCCACACACACAGAATAGTGTTGTGTGGTCCTATTCATGTTTGAAAGGTGAAATTTTGGATGTTGCACTGTGGAAATACTTGAGGAAAAAAGTGTAAAGTACATAAGCGCTTTCCATAGGTATCTACCTTACGAAGTTTGTGACGCGACGATAGCTCAGGAAAATTGATGGAAAAAGCCAGGAAGTACAGAGTACATTTGAAAAAAGGAATAATTTTCTCCGGATTGGAATAAAAGTCGCAGCCAGCATTTAAAAAAGGAAGTGTGTGTGTGTGTGTACTATGTTACTTGCATACATGTTCATAATTTCTTGAGCAAGTGACAATAAATGCATAAGCCTCCACACTTGTGCAAATGCAGACAATGTATGTACAAAACTTACTACGGAGAACATAATTTTGCTTCGAGAAAGAAGGGGAGTAGAACGCAATGCAACTTGTTTCCACTGTAATGCACAAGTGTTCATTCACTCGCTACTCCCTTCCGAAAAAATGATATATTTTTCTCGGTGCCTAAATGATAATATTTAAAGATATGCATGCGACATTGGTTCGGTAGAGAATAGAGAGGTGCCTGCTCCTTTCGTTGAACTATATAGTTACATCATTATATCATCTACTTTTTATAGGAAGCAGCAGGCAACCTGCTCCCGAAAAACGTCGTATTTGCCCTTTGATATCCTCTACTCGAGCCAAGCAGGTTTCTTTTGCCTGAGTTTTTTAAAGGAAGCATCATGTCGGAAGGATTCGGGTTTCTCCACTTTACAAAACTGGTGGACCCTTTCACTGCATGGAAGCAAGTGGCGATGATGATCGTGTGTTGGTGCTGCTGCTGAGGTGTTCTGCTGCAAGAGATAGGAGCAAAAAATGCACACAGTGTATTACCAATATATTACCACCACACCACCTCCAACGCTCCTTCTGTTAGGCTGCTCTATGATACATTCATCTTGTTTTGGTGAAGTTCGTGGTGCATGTATTGCCTTCCAAACGAGTGAAGTCGAGAGAGTCTACAAAGAACCCTTTAGTGTGCTCCATACACACCACCATAATATAATACCACTTGTGCTGCCCTGATAACCATGATTCAAGCACAGCAAAAAAATTTTTTGTATCCTTCCTTGCTTTCCTTTTTCTTCTCCATACTACTTAAAACAATTTTTTGTCTGCGTACTGTTACCACACTGCTGCTGCTGGGAAAAGTGAACTACGGGAAAATTCCCTTTCATCATCCTTATCTTTATCGTCAACATGACTGAGAATACGATCACAATTCTTCTTCATGCTTGACTTAGGTATCTACAACTCTCGCACTGGTGTGTGCGTGTGTGTGCACTTTTACATGATTTCCTTTCGTGAGAGTATGCACATAAAACGACAAGTGAATTGTGTTACATGTCTGTAGTACATGGGCACACAATTCTGCTGACACGATGGTCGGTTGAACTGGAGAAAACTTTTTGTTAAAAAAAATCTTTCCAGCAGCAGTTTTGCGCTGGAGTAGCTGTAATGTAGCAGGCAGGAGAAAATACACGAGGGAGAATTCAAGAGAGAACATCCATAGCCTTCTCTTGTTACACAAGGATTGTGATATGTGATAGGGGAAGCCTGTGCTACGACACAGGCTGTATTACATCCGCTCCTGCTTTTCCTCACTGTTGTCTATTACAGGCCTGCACCAGGCAATCATATCATAATCGTGGCAGGCTGCCCTTCCTCTTTTCCTGGGTATTTATATAAAATGTATTCTCTCTTCACATTTCCATTACAAACACTCTCTGACTCTGACTGGATTCGTGGCAGAAGTGACTCAGAGCAAAACAGGGGTTTATTATTGCCTCCTGTGTTGTGAGAGTGTGTGTGGAGTACAGCGCAATATGTATTATTTTGCTGGAGAAGAAAACAAATACGAAAGATGAGATAAATGAAACTATCTGTAATACAGTTTTCACTCATCCAATCCAACTTTTCACGACTACAACAAATACATTTTTAGAGTGTAGAGTTTGATTCGTCCTCCGTTTTTCAACTTCCCATTGCATATTTGATATTCGGTCTGGTTCTCCTCTAGTAAAAAAAGTAAAAAAAAATATATACCTACATATATAGACGAATGGCTGTGTGGAGACTCCAGCAGTTTCGAGATTCATCTTCTGCTGCTTACTACAACTCTTGTGACTACAATCTCCTGATTCATCGTCGTCATCCTCATCATCCGTACATGGAGCAGTAATAATAGCAGCAGAAAAACACGTCATCCTCGTCTCTCGTTTTTGTGTGTACTTAAAAAAGAAAAGGACAAAAAAGTTTTTATGAACAGGAATCTCTCTCTCCCTTTTTAATCATCTTTTTTTCTGCACCTCTTCCTTTTCAGCAGACTTTCTTTAAGAAGAGAAAAAGTGTCATCTTTGACTTTTCCACTTGATACAAAAAGTGACTGTGAGCGGAGAAGAAAAAAGTGAAAAAAATAAATTCAAAAGGACGGTGGAGTTAGAACAGAAAAAAATATTTCAAAGAGAGGTAGAATGGAAACACCGATTTCTATTTTCATTTGTAAAGAGATTGTGCCCGTGAAATGAAACAGAATAAGAGAATGCTAATGAAGGAGAGGAAGAAAAACCGGTGTGTATACAAAGAGTGAACAGAATGGAAACCAAAGACTACTAACAACTAGCAAACTCTTTTTTCAAATATCACACATTTTGGACACTATTCTCTACTATGATTACTTTGGTATTGTTATTCATCAGTAATATTCACACGAGTGGCATAGTCAAATATTAAAGGTGCATCATTATCAGCATCGTCGTAGTATTGTACTTTTGAATACTAGTATACATGTCTTCGTGAACATTTGTAGCATTTTATATGTGCTTTATGTGACTAAAATAGTAAGTCAAGTCAACCAAAGAGACGAGTTGAAAGAGAAAGTGAATGAACGCACACGATATGCATTCATGACAAAATCATGATGAAAATAAAATAACAAACGTACCCTTCTCATTCCTACTTCTTCAAGTTTATCGCCATTATTGTTGTCAAAAGCAGTGGTGGTAGACATTGAGAGATCCTACTCCGAAAGAATTTCCCTCTTTCGTCTTGTGATGAAAAACAAAAAAAAAAGGAAGTTAGACTCGAGAAAAAGAAGGGGAAAGTTGTTCTTGTTTATTTGGAAAAAGTAAATATATGGATACATACCTCAAACTAATATTAAAATTATATTGGACTCTTGTGAATATCTCTAGAAAAAGCTCGGAATTCTGAAGAAGTCTACACATACACACATAGCTTGTTTCACAAGGGCACGAAAAGGAGCTCGTGGTCTGTGGAGTATCTTTTTAAGATTATTCATACTACTTCTTCTTCTCAACTTTCTTTGGCCGTGTTGTGCATATGACTGGAACGTGACCTTATTATATTAATAATCCTCATAATAATAATCGTCATAAACTAATAATATAACAACGAGAGAGAGAGAGAGAGAAAGTAAATATGAGGAGGAGTGGTGGTTCATACTCATCGCGTTTTGTTTGAAATCCCTCCGGGTCTTGAAAATGAAAAGTTTCTTCAACTGGAATGTATCGTCATCGTCCTCACCACCACCACTGTAGCAAGCGTAGTGGTATAACTACTCCACCTCCTTTCCCAGACGTCTCTATTACCATTACTATTATCAGCGGAATCCTCATTTCATTAGAGTATTAGTAGTAGTCCACATCATCCTCCTCATCATCAACATCATCGTGAACAACAAACAAGATTCAAGTTATTTTGTTATCTTTCCGTAAAAAAGGATGTTATTATTACTATAACGTGTAGCTAATGTTGATGTTGATAGTTCTTTGGTGGGGATGATGATGATGATGATGACAACAACGTTATTTCAACTGACGACCGACATCATCAACGCAAACTTCTTTTAAGAGGCTACACTAGTAATAAAAGGGGATTTTTTGTGAGTCAAATCATCCTCGCTGAAGGAGGCTTGTATCTCAGAGCCGCTTGTTATGTACTACATATAAGACAGCGCTGTGTGCACTCAATGCGCTATTAATGTGTCATCATTGAGTATTATGGCTCCATAATCGTAAATAAATTATTTAAAAATAAGCAGCCCTTGTTTCAGTTCCTCGCGACAAAAAAACACGAGACAACAATAAAGACAATGACTGAATGGACGGACCCATTTGAAGAAAGTGTGCTTTCTAATAAAAATCTTGTTTACTCATGTGCAAGTTTGGCAACCTATTCATATCTCAACAACCGAAATACTACGGAATATCATAGAATT
Source organism: Troglopedetes dispersus (assembly GCA_027744215.1). Taxonomy (NCBI): domain Eukaryota; kingdom Metazoa; phylum Arthropoda; class Collembola; order Entomobryomorpha; family Paronellidae; genus Troglopedetes; species Troglopedetes dispersus. Next base: position 20,649 of record JAHZNF010001513.1, read on the forward strand.
CAATGAAATTATTTTAAACAAACAATTATAACTATTAGTGCTAACTTGAATTTTATAAATACGCTGGTTCTGTTGAGATTCTATCTAAACATAAAAACATACTATAAAAACTGTTTTGTTGCAAGTAAAACAAGAACAAAGGAAAATCATACTATAATGCTGTGCTGAATTAACGATGATGATGACGAAACAAAAGGGATTCTCAATCCTCGATTTGTCCACTTCTTTTGGCTCCAAATTGTCTCCTGACTTCATCCCACTTTCAGGAACTTCTAGCTGTCGTCCTCTACTCAAAAGCAAGTAACCCCTCAGGTAGAACTTTTTTTATGAATTATGACATTTTTCTTTGATGTCTTCATCGTAAACGTGAATAAGCCTTGCCTCTATATTAAATTTTTTATAATAGAAGGCCTCCCACTAGTTTCACTACTTTTCCCCTAGTATTACTTCCGTTCCTTTTTCCTTTTACTCTCTATCCCTGTCTTTCACTAGTCATCCTTGGATTTATTAACTCCAGTTGGTTTCCTTTTTTTAGAAAAAAAAAATGAGAACAAAAAAGTAAAAGTGTAATGGGCATATTACTACGTGTGCTTGTAACTTCAGCAAGTATCCCTCTCAGGTTTTCAAGTGTCCTTGTCACAAACAAGCAGGTTTATTGAAAGTTGAGTTTGACATGCGCTCGTGCATACATCCATTCATTCTGTATTTGTTGTAATTTGACAAAACTGCCCGAAAGGGGAAAAATAGGAAGAACTATACCGTGTAAATCCACATCTCTTCAATTGTTATTATTATTATCATCATTATCATTGCACTATTATATTACAGGAGAGTAATTATTTTTGAAGAGAGAAACTTTTTAGAAGTACTTCCGCCCTCCCGAACACTTTGTGGATGGCCACAAAAAAAATGATAAAAGTTTAAACAGGTTGTCTACATCCTTTATTCTAGAGACCCGTTTGCACCGTAATCCTCTGTTTCCCATTTCTTTTGTTTTCTGTTCCCTACTTTCAATTTCCCTACTTTGTATTTGTTTAATCAACAATTACCTATGGAAAAATCATGACTGGTGTCTAATATGCCTCAGTTATTCATTCATTGTAAAATAATAAGACTGCCAACATAATCATCGAGTTTATAATAATTATTATTATACATTTCATTGTTACGAAAACAATGGCTTCCTTTCATTTGAGTATTCACCCCAGCTCAGCTAAACTGGCACATTTTTGACTCGTGTGAAATTGCTTATATAAATGGTGTTTAATGGAGAGCACAATAACAGGATAGTGTTTTGCTTGTGCTTGCCGTAAATCAGCACATTGTGAATTGAAAAGTACAAAGAACACAGTTTTTCTCGGAATTTACTAATAAGACAAGGTCTCATGTTAATGGCAATGTTGAGTAATATTGACGGTTTTGGGGTGAACTTGTGTAGGTCCAAAAATGCAAAAATATGAAGATATAATTTCTTCTTCTCGGCCATTTTGTATTCTGTCAATTTAATGGACTCAAGGAGGAGGAGAAAATGGAGCGCTTCAACATTTTTATATTATTACGTTGTTATTAGTGGTAGAATTGGTTGTTGAAATTGTGTAGGGGGAAATTGGCGAGTGACATGAAATGACATGTACACGTTACGTTGCACGATAGTGTACAAATGTTTGCACTTCTATGTGTACCTGAGCACTATACATTCTGTTAGATAAGGAAAAACGAGTAAAAGTGAGTGAACTAATGTAAAGCAATACATAAGGCAGATGAGTGAGCAATTTTTATGCGTTTGCTCCACTCGGTGTCCTGGTTTTCTTAATGGCTTGTGTGTTTTTCGGGAGCTGGCTACACTAAAAATGCAATCGTTGTTGTCGTGTTTTTCTTTCTCTTCGTTTACTACCTTTCATTATGATTTACTGTTATTTGGAAATATAGGTACATATTTATCTGCATGGAACCACGTCTCTCAACACCCATGCGGCTCTGGCATGAGTAATGTGCTCACATTAATAATTGGGGTGATGTTTATAAGGCATACACATTTACTTCTCAAGCGTACTTTCGATTATTCACGCAGGTGGGCAAAATTGTTGTTGTGACGTACGTAGATTTCCCTGCAATTCAGGTTGCTTTTCTGAGCAATCTACCAAATCGTTTTCAAGAATTTGTTACTTCTGTTAAGTAAGGCGGAACATACAAATTTGTAAAATTGTGCTGCGGAAGAACTAAACGTCTTTTGCAATGATTTCGCTTTAAAAAATGACCGGATAAGGATATCGTGAATAGCTCCATTGTAGGTCAAAGTATAACCTTTCCCCAATTGTTTGCACGCATTTTAATTGTGCGTCCTATAAACACACGAGCTCACATAAAAGCGAGTCACTCAAAGAGTTGTCACGAACAAGCTTTAAGGTATATTTGGAACATCCAAGTTATGATGACAGATAAAAGGTGCACAGAATGAAAATGCGGGGTTCAATGAAAACACACATGACATGACAGGACGGTGATGACAGGCTAACAATGTGACATTTTCTTCCTTTTATCTAGAGATATTATAATAATACAGATTTGTGTACTACCCTCCACTTTTAATATAGAATTCCCAAAACTCCAAAGCATTATAGCCACCTTGCATATAAATGCTCGAAAATGTAGCCTACTTTTCCAAAAAAATATGAAAAAGTGCAAGCATGCTTGTACTTTTTGTAAATAGTGTATATCGATTGATATGGTTTAAGGCAAGGCATATATAACATGCATACATAAAGTTTTGCGGGAGATGATTCGTGCAGGAATATTGAAGCAGAGAAAAATAATTTTTTTTCAAACCTTCACGGATGAGAAGCCTAAAGTTTGTCAAAAAGATTCATAATGTCTACTTACTTTTTTCTGATAAATGCCATCCATGCAAAACTCTTATCATTTTTCCCAATTGAAATTTGAAATTCATTTTGCTCCGGTTCATTCTGTGTTTGTGTCTTTTATTGGCACGCTCCAATTTCCCTTCCCATCTAAGTCTCTTTTCGCTTCTCTCTTTGATTGTCAGTTGTGTTTTTGTTAGTCCATGATTGAAATCAAAGACGGCTCAATCAAGAGCTCAAACTCCAGTCTCTTTTCAGTTTTCTCGGTTGAGTAAATCGTGTTACTGCACCTGTGCTTTCGCTTCGCTTTTCCTGGCTCTCTTCTCTATTTTTGTTCTCTTTTTTGATGATGACGAAGATGATCACGACGTAGGATGATGGCTTCTGTCAATATGGCTGGATGAGCTTTTCTAAAAAAAGGAAGCCTTCATACTTCCATTCTCGTCATCATCTCTGCATCCCGCTCCACAGAGGGTCTCGTTTGATTTGCCAGGATGACACAGGCATATCCTTGAATGTGCGTTTCGGTGAGCAATAAAGAGGTAGATAGGTTCCTCGTCATTTTTATTCATCATATGTGTCGTCGTTATACGGTCATTATGTCCTGACAAAGGCACCTCCAAGGTATCCACAGATGTCGTTACTGTGTCTACACAATCCTGGCTAAATATAGTTTCTGGATTGTACCTGCCCACGTTTTTTGTCGCACAAAAAGTCTATGTAAAAGGCTCATCAGAGAGAAGGTCTTTTATGCTCATGTTGATGTCTCTGTTCCCCTCATCAAATCAGCATCATCCATTTTCGTTTTTACAAAGAGCGATGATGTTGATGAGCTTTGGATCTTGCCGGTTCAAACTGTGAACTTGCGGCTTGTGACAAGAACAAAGGGTTTCACTTTGCATGTCCAAACATGATTGGGCTTCTCAAAATGCTGACGTGCTCTTCCCCACAGGATTGTTCCCAACTATGTATAATAGTATAATTTAACCAGTTTAGCTGGTTAATTAAAAAAAGCATATTACCTTACATGAAAACCACATGCTGTCATTTACAAAATTGTTTCGCTAGCTTACTGCTCTTGTTATTGATATGTACAAATTTTGACCGCAATTCTCGCTTGTGAAGTGAAATGAGAAGTTGAGTTGAATTATTTTGGGCTGAAGCCATCCAGCTGTCGTCATTCCAGATATTGGATTGCATTGCAGCCGTCCGGTAACGATTTTTTTGTGAAATGGAGTGAGTTGTGGGTGGAGCGGAAAGTTAACAAGGGGAAAACTGAAACTTTATGCGGTAAAGTGCAAAGCAATAACTAGGCTGGAACACATTATCTGCATATTACCCACCATAAAAGTAAACTTTTCTCTGTGCTTTACATGGTGACAGAAGGTGACTGACCGACGGATGATGACATTTTCATGCAAAATCGTTGGCTCGTGTAGTTGCCGGATTGTGCTCCATATTTATTTTGTGGACTATTCACAGTAAAATCGAACACCACATACATATATATTATAGCTTTATAGAAATTAGAGGGAAAAACGTGATGATACATTCTCATGAAAAAACACGAGGAGAAAGCTCATACGACTATTTTTGGAGTGTTTCCTCTATAAAACTTTCTCTCCCTCTGCAGCTACAAAGTTTGTAGAGTTGCTTAACGGCAATCAAAGTAGAAAGATATTATGCGAAGTTATTTGGAAAGGTGGTAGAAAAATCATATTATCCGGAATTTCTTTGACAGGCTTTGTCTCTTCTCGTTGCTCACTCCTGCTTACCTTCCGTGTCAATCTGTCTCCCGTGCCATGACTCTCACTTTATTTTCTGCTGAAAAGTCTTCAGAACTTCGTTTTTTATAAAAGGCAAAGATGGGAAGGAACTGCTTTATTGGTTAGGAAGTTACTTATGAACTTGTGACGTGTTGGAAATCAAAAGGGAGTGTGTGCCACTGAGTAACGTGGAAGAGGAGAGGATTAAAAATTGAACAAATTCGTGTGAGCTCCACTACATTTATAGAGTCACGGTCGCTCGTCGTCGTGATCAACTCAATCCCTTTTAAAAGACTTTTCTTTATTAATTTACCTGCCTATCTAGGTTACCTTCTCCATTAACCTATGCATGTATTATCGAAGTAGGCACTCCACTGTTTTGTTATTGTTATTATATTATGCTAAATAAAGTTGCTCTCCTCGTTAGTTTCATATAAAAAGTCAAGAAGTAAGGAGAGTGCTGCTTTTTAGCCTTGCCACTCTTTCATCCTACTTTTTTCCATATAAATTCTCATTTACCTCAATTCCTTTCATGTGGCCTGGTCCCCACGTTTGTTATGAAAAGAGAGAGATTTTACAAATTGAGAGAAGAGCTTGACGCACGTTTGTGCTCGTTGGGTTGGTGTAATGTATTCGCAGTAAAAAACTGTTGATGAAGTGCGGAAAAAGGGATTGGAACGAGATAGTTTGTTTTTGCAATATCAAACGCGAAAATCCAAAATCCCTACCGTTCTATTTTTCATTGTGAAAAAACTTTTTCTTCTGATTTTCTTTATCTTAACAACTCAAAGGATTAAATCAAGGAAAAGGGGAAACGGGAAGGAGAGACGAGGAGTGGTGAAATAATAATAATGGTGCAAAATAATAATTTCTAGGGAAACATTGAAAAAGTATGTTAGAATGGAGAGCTTTTTCAAAAGAAATACAACGACGACTTTCCTTTTCCTGTTAAACCCAAAAGGTCAACAGAGTAATAATAATACTTTTTCGAGAATGGAAGCATGTCCGGACTTCTGTGTTCAGGCGAACGGAAGCAGAAGAAAGCAAAGAAAAGGGGGGTCTCTACGATCCTCCGATTCTTAGCTCGATCATTATTATAGGACCATCTTCTCACAGTTTGTTAGTGTGTAAGCTATAATGTACATGGATATTATAAGGCTATTTGTGAACAATGGTATACTCTACAAATAAAATATTAAAGTTCATGTTTTTGTTCTCGTATTTACACACTCTGTCTTGCCGTTTAATGCCTCATTCCAGTATTGCAGTCTTTTTTAGTTAAAACGGATGGCGCAGAAACTTTCAGATAAATCTATGTGTGGATACTTGTCTACTTTTCATATTAATGACTGTAATCAGAATATAGGCACATTTTTACGTGTAGTCAGTAGGCATTTTTAACACTAGTTTTCAAGCAATTTTTGCTCAGGTCCGTTTTTTTTCGATTTTTGATGCTGAGCGGAGCTTTTTTTTGCACACGTGAAAGCGACCAAATTCATTTAGACCGACTTCTACGCAAAAGTGCTTGACAGGCTTTTCCCTGTCTATTTTTACCAGTAAATCGAATAAAAATGTGAAACTAGCTGTACCGTTCGCCATAAAAGTAATCACATATTCTTCCATTGTTCCTTGCTCAGTGTGATTTTGATTGTATAGCAGTTTGAGGCAACTACAAACTTTCTTTTGGCACATGCTACTATTGCTCTAATTTTTATACAACATTTTGGCAATTTTGTTCTGGTTGTCTGGTTCTGATTTTTTGCGCTTTCGCTCACCTCACTCTCCTCGCCCGATCGATGTATCATAATGCATTTACTTGATGTAGGTTATTATTATACCAGCTCGCGCGAAAGGGCACGCGAAGGATACTACTGGCACGGTATATATTTTTTATATATTATGCTTTACGGAGAAATCGTTTAAATTATGTTGGCGCTCACACAAAAAAGTAGCTATAAAATATATCCGTATTATAGCTCGTAATATGTATTTCGTCTGGGTGTATACGACATGCAAAAAGGGAGAAAACTTCGCATGTCATGTGGGCTGAGTGAGTGGTACATTTTTTGGCTACATAAAAAATAGTCAGTCCGTCAAAACCTCTTTTCTAGGGAAAATACCCGTCGCCGTCGTCCATAATAAATATTTTGTATGCATCGTGAACTACGAAAATTGTTAGAGAAAGCTTGTGTTTGTGTGTGGTGCTAGGCGTCTTGTAGGTTTTCATGAATGTGTGCGTTTACACTGTGTGTGTAAGGTTTTTTAAAATGAATATAAAATGGTCAGGTCGTGATCATAGCATGCTCTGGTTTTTTACGGTTGACTTCCCAAACCACTGTTGAAAATACTATTGCGCACACATATTACAAAGTGGTGGTGGTGGTGGTGTACTGCAGGCAGCCTGTGAAATGGAGACCTTTTATCGAGAAACAAAGGATAAAAGATTTTATTTCATCTCCATAATGTAGTTATGTGTACACAGTAGTGATGATGATGGCAGTTGTTGAGTGTGTGGTTCGTGGATTTCGCAGAGCAGTCTGTCTTGCCTTGCTTGATACACACTCCATGTAAGTATCACTGATGTGATTAGCCATTGTAGCTTTGTCTACACATTTTGTGTGCAAAAGCTTTTCCTCCTCTCTCGCTCCTTCTGACTCCAGAGTTTTCTCGCTTCAAGTGAAAAATCACTCATCTCATCAGCACAACGTCAACCTGGTGCCACTTATTTGCACCACTTTTCCATTACTTTATCCTACCTACATGTAATCGAATATGTTATCTAAAAATGTTCTCTAAACCGAAGGTCATATTCATTGTTTCGGTTTTTTCTCCTTTAGTTGTGCTCGATGAAAATCCCACCGTGGGATAATGTGCGTGTCTATTAACCGTTAACGAAGTATGGCAGGAATCTCCATAAATGAAATACAACAACAGTTGCTTCCTATCAGATGCTATGTGTTTTTTTAGCACACCACTCGATTTTTTATGTGACAATGTCACAACCCTAAACTGGGAAAAAATCATGCACTCGTTGTCGTTCTCATCATCAATAAAGGAAGTACATGGGTGGTTTGGCTCTTTACGAGAAAGAGTTTTCCACAGAGATGATATGTCGTGTGGAAAGGCTTCCCTGAAGAGATTCTTCACGCAAAATTGATTACATAAATATACAATGTGTCTCTGCATCCATTTAAGTGTGTATCATACCCAAAACCACATTCCACTTCAAAATCATTCGTTTGAGAAGGATCATGCTGAACTTATATCTACCATATACATACTGCGTAATCGTACCTATGTATATTGCTTGAAAAAAAATATTCCCGGAGAAAGGGTAAAAAAACCTATCATATTATGCACACATATTCTATATACAATTACACTATACAGTCTTCTTAAATTGGTTGCGTGTAAAACGATGATGATGATGTTGACTGGAAGTGGATAAAATTTTCTTGGTAAAGGTTTTTATACGTAAGCTATTCAACACAGTGGTATTTTCCAGCTTATACATAATCATAAAAGTGAACCACGTTCACTTGCTCTTTCTTCTCCACCTACCAATCCACTCTCACCTCGCTATCTAAACCCATTACAAAAGGCAGTGATGATGCCAGAAAAAACCGCTGGAGAGCTACTCCCGCAGAATTTTTTTGTCGTAGAAAAGTCTTCTCTGGTGGCAAAAGTGGAGAGCGATATGGAAATGGTTTGGCATGATATGAAATTGATATTTTTTACATTGAAAATCCCGTTTTCCTTGAACTGAAAGAAAGGAAACACGTCGTCGACAGCGCGTCGACGCCTGTTGGAAACGGCGTCATCAGCAAACAAAATGCTTCTTCAGTAAAAGCAGTAAAGAATATGGAAAGAAGCAGACTTCTTACTTTTTCTGAAGGATATGGCAATATTTTTTTTACCAAACTCACCGTGGTCGGGGAAAAATGATCACATTAGTTAATAATATTATCCGTTTTCTAACAATGTTATATCGAAGAAGAATTTAAAAAAACGAGATAGTGTGCACAGAAATGTAATGTTTTATATGTAGTTTGGGGCAAAATGGAGCCTCTCGTCTACTTAAGTTTGTTAGAGCAAAAAGAAATGTTTACTTTTTACAACTCGGCATATGGTTATTTCTCGCCTTTATATTTATAGAGAGAGAGATAGTTCCATCATTTTGGTGCAAGACAACTGCTTAACAGAAGTCATTGCCTACCTATGCTGATTTTTTATTCGTTTTTTACATCATTATCGTTTTAAGGTTACTATAGATGGATGCCGGACGTAAACACAAGACGCAAGCTTTTTGTGTCTTCTGGCATCACATACATAAATGAAGTAAACTCCTTTTCAGCATCTCATCACATTCCTTGTTTTTGAATTCATCTTCGAACGAATCTGTGAAGACATCGTATACAATATCTTTATGTGGTTTATGTCTGCATACATGTGTGAAGACCTATATGGCTTCACTTGAAAATAGAATTTTGACATTTGACATTACACCTAGTACTTGAACTATCCCCTATAAAAATGTTGATGGTACCACATACCTGGAGTAAATGTCACGGATTCCGGATAATTCTTTGTTTTATGAGAGGCTCCAGGCCGTCGTCTAGCTTTTTACTTTCCCAGAGGGAAGTGTATTCCGAAGAGAGGAGCATCTGGTTTTTTGTGGAAGAAGCAGAGCAGTGAATCAAGCTTTTGTACATATGACTCCATCTTTTTTTATCCTTTTATATACTCTCTTCTTGGATAATAGAGTTGCATTGGAAGTACGTATAATATTATAGCAAAAGAATCGACTTTTCCCCCTACTTTTCTTGTTCGAAAAAAAATCCTTCAAAATAATAAAGAGAAAGGAACTGAATAAAAGTAAAATTGGTTACACTAGGGTGGACTGTATAATGTCTACTTTTTTTGTTGTTTTCTGCTGCAAAAAAGTTATATTCTTTAAGAATCTCATATATTTTTCTACGCACCTTCTTTCTTTCTGTCAGGTTTTCATCTCCCTTTACATCCCACATACATTGTTTTTTTTACAACAAAAGGCATGTTGCTGAATGTTGCTACAAGGGACATGTCTATAAAAAAAGTGGGGAGGGGAACTACAAAAATCTCACAGTAATGAGATCCTGTTTCCCCTCGCCAACATTCCATCCATTTTCCTCCATACGAAATGGTATAGTCAATGTGCATAATGTAATGTGTGTATTATTATCATGTTTTCTGCTACTTGTACATATATTATTGTTCCTCTATTATAATGTACATGTTTCTGACACCACCAAAAAAACGGCATAAAGATTGGGTTTTTGAAGATGCAGGTATTTTCCGTCTGGCTTTGAAACATTCTTACAATTTCTTTTTCCAGAAAGACCCTGCACAGTTTTTTTTCACAGTGTACTCTGGGTGGGCCAACTGGGATAGGTTTAGTGTCAATAGTGTTTCTCCCACATGACCAAAGTAGTTGTTGTGTGCCAGTCATTCTTCCACTTCGAATGTTTGAAGGAAAGCTGGAGCCAAGACAAACTCATGTTCACCAGGATCATTCAGTCCATCACGCTCACACTCACCTTTTTTCCCTTCGCTTTTCCCTTCCCAGCTTTCTTGTGTGTGTGGATGATGCACACACATCTATAATGCATGGGAGTGTAAGTTTTTTCTTTCTTTGTTGGATGAGGTGAAACCCTGTAAAAATTGCTTTGTGCATTTTTTCTCACTCTCCTGTCGACCCATCCTTCCGATGTTATGATGCTATGTAGTATAATGAAGGTCGTAAAAAGGGATATTTTTTTCGGAGCTTCATGGTGAAATTACGTTGTACGTATTATTGGAGAAGATGGTTTCGTCGAACGACCCTCTTTCTCTTCTTCCTTCCCTTTTTTACAACCAATATGCTGCCAATGACGAACTTTTTCTCGCCTGTTGTTTTAGCAGACGAGATTCTTACAATCTCCAGCATTAGTGCTACTTTGGGCAGGGTTGTTAAGGGTTTGTATTAGTATCTTGTAATTGTGCTCAGAGTCAAGTGGGCAGTAGCTCCAGAAGTAAAAAAAAAACAAGGTTGCTCTTTCCTCCTTCCATGTAATATTTACAAATAAGTATGTCGTAATGCGTTTTTTGTGTTGTTGTAGACATATTACTGGAATATGAATTTACAACAGAGTGGAGGAAACAAGAAGAGAGAAAATGCATGAATATTCCAGTCCCGGCATGGTAGTTATTATGGATCTATAGTTATTCTGGAACATCACCTTTCTTTCTGCTTCTGGTTTTTTTTGTGATCCCCTGGTTCGTGAGTGGTGCTGCGTGCTTACGGGTAAATATTTAGGAGGTGCCTGACTCCACACGCTTTTGTATCTATTTTCTTCTTGTTCTGGAAGCAGATCCAGGTTTGCTAATAGTAATAATAAGAAAATAAAGAGTAAAGCAGGAGTAAACATTTATGTATTTATAGGTACGTACATTTTCCTATTACATCCACTTTAGCAAAGAACACGTTAGGAGCCAGTTGGATGTGGATTAATGTGTTTTGAATTGCTCCCTTGAGAGCTCAGAATCATTTTAATATGCTAAGCTGTTACTACTTTTAAGAAATTTGAAAAAAACATTTCTTCTACTACTATGCTCCTATTGCCTCTCCCTATATTACATACGGATATTTTTTTACTATGGTGTTCTTCTATCTGTGCGCCAACCACGACACACCAACTTTTATCTTCTTATCAAAAGATAAAAAGTGTATGTGTGCAGAGAAGGCAGAGAAGTGGGAAGAGGAGGAAAATTGTGGCACACTCTGTATGCATCCAGTGTCGGAAAAGGAGTGGAGGAAACCTTATCAATAAAGGGAACCTATCACTACTCTTCCCTAAAAATGTTTCACTTGGGCATAAAAAACTGATGCAAAATGTATAATGTATATGCATAAAATACTCATAAGCATTAAGTTTGACTTGACTGCATGTGAGTTGAGCTGAACAACCTTTCACATGAATCACGGGATTTTCCTATTCCCCAGTAATTTATTGTTTGTTCTGCTGGGGAACTTATGGCGGTTCGGTAATAGTCTCCAAGTGTGTGTGTGTGTTCAGAAAAGAAACGAATTGAATCCTTGAAGGATTTGCCTCTAATAAATGTAAAGGATTTTTACATCTTTTGCTAATGGAAAAGTGTCAGTAAAGTGAATTCATTTCAATATGCCTCATTTTCCCATTTCCCATTGTTTTTTATCTCCAGCCACATTTTTTTGTGTCGGGGAGAATTCCAAGAATACAATTTTTCCTCTGTTACTTTACTATTTCCCATACCATGATAAAAGTAAAATGTATAAGTGGTTCGCAGCAGATAAGATTTAAGTAGAAAGAAGTCCATGACAGGGAAAAGGGAATTGAGTGAAGACAGAAGCTTAAGAAGAACAACAACAAAAAACTACTCAGGATAAAATAAAAACACATCCCTCCATAATGATATGTACAGTAAAACCAGTTGTTCCTTTTTTTGAAAACTCATGTGTCATTTTGCTCCGTATTTTTTCTTGTTCCTCCTGATTATGCTTCACACTGCTTTTATCTGTGTAGGAAAATGCTCTCTGCCGCCGTGAGATTGGGAAAAATGCCGAAGGAAAAGCTGTCTTGTCTTCCTTCTGAAACGACAAAGCTCCACAAAGACACCCAATCACGGATATAGTATTTACATAAGAACGGACAAGAAAAAAAAAGAAATGGAGGGCACAACTGTGTTTTGTTTTTGTTTGAGAGCCTGATTAATTTCCGCTTGATCCATAAAAAGTTGAAGGGAGAAAAAAGAGAAAGCAGCAAGTTACTTTTCACTGTTCTCCTCCAAATAAAAAAAGGTTAGCCCGCTGAGCACACCCTGCGTGCTCTTCACTCCTCAATAAAGAGTAAGTAAAGTAAAAGTGGTGAAAGTTGCTAGTTTTTTTTTACTTTTTTCTCTGCAGTGTCCCTTTCTATATCGTGTCGCACATAAGAAAACGCTCCTGCTCTGCTTTGTTTCTTGTGTTTGTGGCAGTCAGAATGAGAAAAAGGACGAAGATCAGACGAGCAATATATTTCCGTAGGTATTATTATGTAGTACTATCTACGCATATATCGCTCTGCTGAAAATATAGAATACAAAACCAGACAACGAAAAACGTTTTAGAGAAAAAAATACATATTGTACTGTTCACTACTTTGAGCGAAATTTATCGTCACAAGATTGGCGAACGACGGTATTTGTCGTGTTCGTGTCATGAGTGAAAATTGGTGTGTGCACAGTATACTTACCACCATCAACCTCGCCAGTACTTTTTTTTGCACCACCGAGTCGAAAAAAAGTTTCCCTTGTGCTCATGTCGATTTTCTCATTTTAGCACACTACCATGAGGCATAAATATTGCCATTACATATGGACAATAGCAAAAAGGGAAAAAAGCAGCATGTGATGATCCGACTTTGCTGAAAGCACGTAATGCAATGGTGAAAAAGAGTGGTGGACAATGTGCTTAACTTCACTATACACTGCATAGTAGTATATATATACTTCCAGGAACCGGAGGGAGAACATTGCATGTTGGAGCTTGGCTACTCCAGCATTCTTTCTTCACTACGGGCGAGCACGACCGAGACGAAAAGAAAATAACGATTTGAGTAACTAAAAAATCTTCACTCACTACGGCCAAATTCTCATATACATTATTAAATTTGAGAGAAAAGAAAGTAATGTAGTAAAAAAAACTGAGAAAAAACGCAAGTTAGTCAAGTTCAGCAACGCCAAACTATTCACAAAGAAAATGAAAGAAAGAGAACATTTTTGTAATACAGTAAGTGAATCTTGTAAGGACAAGGAAAACTTTTTTCCTCCACTCATTTTCTCCCGTTTGCCAAGTCACAAAAGGAAAGGAAGGGTTAGTTACCTACCCAAAAAAGTAATATTTGTAGCTTTTCGTTCAAGGAAAGGGTATTCTCTTTCTATTGTACGTTTGCCACCATTGTTCAGAGAGTATGTAGGGTAGGTACATAAAAAATTTGTGGACACACATTCACAGTGAAATGGATGGTTGGTTGGTGGGTGATGATTGTTGGTCGCTGTGAAGTGGAGGGAGATAATAACAATATGTATGATGCGGCAACCTAGTTCTTATAAGTGAACCTTGATGGCAGGCTGGCCGTTCAGGGGAAAAATATTTTTATGGGATATCTCCGTCCCTCAATTTCACCTTTCTCTCCGCAAACTTCAACGGACATTATTACCATTTGGGAGTTGAGTGAGGTACACTAAACTAACGGTCTCACCAGTCCACTATAATGTGAGGCATAATGGGATGAACGATGAAGGAAATAGCGACGTTAGTATCTTCATCAAGAAGTACGTTTAGCAAGAAAAAAGATACGAGCTAGTCTTCGGTTACATACATGCATTACAACATGAAATATGTATATTTCTTCTTGTTTGCTGTACTATCTAGACTTTTAGGGCAAATTAACTTGTGTGCACATCTTCTATCTCTTTCCACCACGCATCACCACCAACTTCGTCTACCTTTTCACCAAGGCTGAAGAAGGCAATAAGAAAGCTTTTTTTTGTTGGGACTGCCACTAGTGTGTGCGCACCTATACATATAAGTAAGTATGTACCTTGATGCTTTCCCTCTGGACTCATGATTGCAATGTCATAACATGGCGTGTTCGTGAATGCTCATGCATAACATCGTATATTATACTGGAAAGTCTCTGGAATAAAGGAGAAAGGAGGGAGAAAGCACATTTTTCTTTTCATTCTTTTCTTTCTCTCTCTCCCTCACTTTACAAGTTTTCAGATATCTATACCCATCTTATACTTATATTGTATATGAACACACACACACGAGGTAAAATGGAGAAATTGCCTACCTGAAAAAAAGTAACTCAGTGGATGACCTGCCTTTTCAAGTAAAAAAGAGCAATTCCAAAGCAGGTTAGGAACTTTTGGCATGCTTCTTCATTTTTCTATGAGAAGGAAAAGTGAACAAGCTCCCTTTTCCCTTAGTAGGGAGGATGAAGCAAAAAAAGCAGCAGGTAGCTGGAGCTTGAGCTCCTGCTCTTGTCGACATTCTTACAAGAGGATTCCTTCAGGGAGACTTAAAGGTATTAAGAGAACCTTATGCTTTTTTATTATGGCGTGCTTGTTCCTATAAAACTTGTTAAAAAAAATTCACATCGTTTCCCTCCTTCCCTTATGGTTCCACTGATAAGTGTAGGTATGCATATATGCTTGTTAGATGTACTCCCTGGAAATTAAGTTACTTGGGAAAATATCCATATCATGAATACATGTATGCAGACATATTTTTTATATGGATGTGTGTGCGGCTTGATGATGAAATGATCCATCCCGTGCGATTACATGTAATGATCATTTTATTCCACGACGTTTTTCCGTCTTCGGTTTTGGAAGAAAGGAAAAGGGTATCCTAAAACCACATTCCTCATGCTCGCCTTACATGTGGCCTATAATACACCATATTATCATGTTCCCCATCATCATCACCACCATCATCAGTATTGAAAGGAGTGAGAGGAGAAACAAGAAAAAAGGAAACAAAGTTGATGAGTGTAATTTTTAAGCAACTTTTCCTTTCCCATTCTCTTCGTCTTCATCACCAAACCTATCCTCCCTTTTTTCAGAGGTAGGAAAAAGGATTTTCAAAATGAAACTTCTTTCTTGTCTCGGTTTTTCTGGCGAAAGAGTCTGAACAGTGTGCAGAGTTGTGTGAAGGTATGTGCGGAATATACAATATAATACGATTTTCAAGTTGTTTATTACAACTGATGTAAAAAAAAGAATGCATGTTGGTGGCCGTTATATTTAGAAGTTAGCTCACTTTTTTTAGTTATACATATATACATAGGTATACCAACCAAAAACATTCAATCCTGGTATAATGTGATGTGGCTTTCTTTCCTTGGCTTCCCAGGTATTTTTTTCCTTTCTACACAAAAAAAGAATTTTTTCATTAAGCTGAAAGCGATACCGTGAGCACTATTGTGTATAAGTATATAGGCATATATTTTTTTAACCGTGTGTGTATGAAAGGTATTTAGCCAAAGAAGGCAAGCCACATGTCTCAGGCGATGTGCCTGGATGACTGAGTTTGAGCACTCCTTCACTTCCTACATAATAATATGCTCGTGTAAATTTATGTGTGGGATGTTATTTCACAGATATACATATATAAAACTCTGTGTGAGTACTTTGTCTTCTCTCCAAACTCACACTCTGTTGCTTTTTTCCCAACTTTGTTGTTTTTGTATTTTGAAGGGAAAAGAAGTTAAGCAAAATGGAACGTCCAATCAAGAAAATGCAACAAAACAGCAATTAGTCATCCTTGGCGAAAGTGAGATGGTAAAAAAGGAAGTAGGTGGAAGTAAGCAGGCGAGGAAGGAAAAATTTTGAGAAGGGGTTTTGGGTGAAATGGAGAAAACAAAAATGCCTGCACATATTCTTCTCTTGTAGAAAAAGGATAAACTTTTTTCTCCTCGGATGCTGTGAGCTCCTTGTATTTTTTTCTTGGGCATTATTGTTATTCTTGACGATGCCCATTAACATAAAGAATACATGGAAGAAAAAAAAGTTTTCGATATTGTGTAGTACAATGTGACACCTTCTTACATAAAGAACACGATTACTATAATGGCTGTATCCTTGACGTGCACACACGTCACGCTCATAATAAATAAAACATAAGCATGTGAGTGTGTAAATAGACACACTTTATTTTTCTCCTTGTAATATGTATTGCATTATTTTTCACCACCACCCGAGAAAAAATTTGTATGAGAGACGTGAGAGCAGGCTTTCCCTTTTTCTTTTTTTTTCTTTTCAACATTTCTTCTTGACTTTATAATAATAATTACTTACTATTTGTAAACTGAAGGGAACCTGTACCAACGTGTTCTTTATTATAAAATGGAAGTGGTTTTGTACAAACGAATTTATTTATGGATCGTATGCGGCAAAGGAATTAAAATGGCGTACACAGGTATAACATTATGTGTCTCTTGGATAACTAGAGAGAGGTTCAGGTGGGCGAGGCATTTTCTCTTTAAGTTTTCAGGTAAACAAACTGAGGAAAAATGCTCCTCATGGTTAGACTTAAAAACCCACCTGAGACGGGAAGAGCAAAAATACTAATGAAATGAAATGAAGGAGTGAAAATAATTTTTGTGTAAGCTTCAGGACACAGAGCACCGGAGGGAAATAAAGGCATGATGCAGTGGTTAATATTGGAATGGAAAAAGCGAAATGAAATGAAGATGCGATTCGAAAATATGGCACATGTACCTGTCTCCCAGGATTATAAAAATACACTAAAAAGGCGGAGAAGATTATTGCCTTACGTTACAAAAAAAACGTCGAGGGAAACCTGTTGACGAATTTTCTCCATTGGTCTGTGTGTAACCTGTAACCATAATGTAAGAATAATATATAGTACAATCTAAGCTCCACATAAGTGGCACTCTCAATTTTTTACGACTGTTTGTGGTTATTGGTGTACGGTAAATGGCAATTTCTGAATGCAAATTATTGCCATAAAAGGTCGGCTTCATAATGTTTTTCGTAATAAGACAAAACTAAAATCCATCAATGAGGCAAAAAATCTACCGCTAAGTCGAGAAGAGCGCTTATCTAACGTAAAGTTTACATTGGTTATAAAGGTTTAATGTGTAAGATCGCCGGACTTGAACATTTTTTACTGTAGTTAAAACTCGCTGTTTTTTTCTCCAGCATGACTAGCAATTTTCCAGAAAGAAATGGAATGTTTGTTGCACACCGGAGCACAATGCAGTAGTCATACGTTATTTTGACAGAAAGGAACAAACATAACAGCAGGAGCAGTATTCGAGCGCAATGCTCCCAAGGGAAATGTATTCAGTGTCCATTTTCACTCGGTTTATTTTTTCTTCTACTCTCGCACCATCCATTTCATTTCACTCGACCTGTGTATTTTTGGTCTGGAGTTGCACCAGCCATCCTTCTTGCTTCACAACTAGTTCTTTTTTACTAGATTCACTCTTCTAGTTTAAAAAAAGTCATATTGTTAATGGCAAGTGTCTGACTGTGAGTGTATGACAGTGGCAACAGGAGAAGTGAAAAAATCTATAATATAGTAAAAAGCCTCCGAATTGCCTTTCCGTATCTCATTGAATGGGCGGTAGTTGGTGATATCATGGTGGTTGTAGGTATGTGTGAAAGATAATTTCATGGAAAGGCCCAGAGCAGAGCAGCCATGGATGCTGTGTGCAAGTGTGTAGTAAATGCAAAGAGAGAGAAAAAACGATGGAGAAGAATCTTTACAACATATCTTTCCAGGAGAGAAGTGCCATGTCAGCTTTTTTTATTCAAGTAGTTTGTGGAAAATATATATATACATATATTTCTCTCTTTCAGGATGAGAATGATTATTTACTCATGCAGTTATCGGCTCCTATTTTTCTCCCACTTTGACGGCACTCCAGTTGTAAATGGTGGTGCCCGGATATGTATAGTACATATTTTTACAGAGAAAGAGCGACCCACGAAGAACACTCATGATAATATTCTTCCACTAGTTTTTGGTATGTTTTCCAAGAAATAATAATAATGTACCTGTTACAAACACAAACACACACGCACATAATATAAGAAGTGATACAAATATTGTGTTGGGAAAAGGAGAGTGGGAAATAGATATGTGATGGTGGTGAAGCCGTTTTGCTGTAGCCCATTCAAGTTAACAGATAGTCGACATTTCCATTTTCCTATAAATTTAATGGCCTTCTTGGCTAAGTGAAGGGAGAGATATTTCAAGTGTCGGAAGGTTTTTGCGGTTCTTGCTTTTCCTTGGGTAAAAAATAAATGGAAAGAGGACTCTCATCTACTTCTTCTTTGGGAATATGGATTATGGACGAGGTAACCCAGGAATCATAGTGGCTATAAAAAGGTAGAAGAAAAAAAGGAGACTGGTATTATTAGGAGTACCTAAAGTATATTATGTACCTTTGGTTATGGGTGTGTGCAGCTTGACACCCAAAAGTGGTTTCAACCTGTGGAAACTCCAATTTATTATTCATAGACTGTTTGGGATCATTTTGGCTTTGACTCCTTGCCATATCTTTAACTTCCTGGGGAATACACCTTTTTTCTGTTTCCTCCTCAGAATGAAGTCAGAGGAAACGTGCTCGTAGATATTCCACTTAACGACGAAAGATAAGTATTACACGAGATTATTTGGTGTTACATAACCTATAAATACTGACACTGACTGAACCATATTTTTTCCTCTGCTCTCGTTTTCTTTCCACTAAAAATGTGTAATTCGTTCGGGGTAAACGAATTACATATTCCTGACTTGTATCATCATCATTCTTAAAGAATGTTAAAAGCGTACACAAAAAACATAATAATATATTCATTCTTTTTTTTCTCCGGGACTTTTTCGTTTTGTAAAATGTAGAGTTCACTTTCTTGTCTTCCTTCTCGCGCATCTCCTTTTTTTATCTATCTGGTACAACACAACCCACACGGTAGAATAGATATGTGTGTATACGAGGAAATGTTTTTGAGTGGAAGGGTCACGTAAACTTTATAACTCTCTTCCATGTCATACATCACAGAAGAGAAAAAAAGTCGTGTGCATACAGATGCCTGTCTTGTTCACGTCTTCTCACAAAGTTACAACAACTGTAGCTCTTCTCTGATTATTAAACAAACCAGAGGAAAAAAGAGACGGAAAAAGTTAGTTGCTTACTTTTTACCGCTTCTTTCCTTCTTCTTTGAATTTATGCTCGTTTATGTACAAGAAAACCTAGTTTTCTTCTCTATCTTCTTTTTTACCTGAACAACTCAGAAAAAAACGAGAGATTCTTGTACTCACGATAACAAGACTGAAGTAGCTTTAAATATGTCCTTAACCGGTAAACTGGTATTTTTTACGGAGCACTTGTCCAAAACTTATGCAAAATCATGTGGCGCTTTCTTCACAAAAAAGTTATTCCATCTTCTTTTTTATTCCTATCTGCTTCTGAGAGAAGTTAAAGTCGCCTTGAGATGATGATCATGATAGTAGTGATGATCGTCAACATCATCTTCCCACTTCCTGCTTTTTTTGCATATTTGCAGGGTGTATATATGCATGTATCGACGTACTATCTAGTACATTTTCTCCATTTTTTTCTGCCCACTTACATCCCAAGGGAAAAAGTTATCTTGAGAGAGAAAAGAGTGTGTAGGTAGGTAGGTAGGTAACCCTTAAAAATAGAGTACACACACTAGATAGATATTATATGATGCATAATGTAATGTGAGAAATGATAGGAGACCAACTGGACTAGTTTTGTAATGAGATTCAATGAATAAGAATTTTTGGTTGAAGAAGAAGGCACAAACAACTTGTGTGTATCTCCAGAGAAGTATGAAAGGAGTGACTCTCTGAAGAAGAAAAAGTTTCATTTTTTCCACTTGAATCTAATGGGACTCTGTCTGGGGAACCTGTATAATAATGTTGAATGTGGATGATGATGGTATAAAAAAAGAATCCGGTTATTCAACCATACATAACTGGTCTCAATTACTGCCTCTTTTTTACTCTGAAACGAAATGGAATCATGTGTGCAATGGAATTATAGCCTTGATATATTATTATTAGATGAAAGGAAACGTGTAAAATTCGCAGTATATTAAGGATGTGCAAATATGTACTTGAGCACTCGCAAAGCGACTTTTTTTCTGCCTTTTCCGGGGATCATCATCATAACATTTTTGGAGTTGTTTGTGCACGAAAAATGGCTCATAAGTACAAACGAGAGAAATGCTGCTCGTTCACAAGGGTTTTTTAGGTGAAGCTTTAAGCTTTTTCCATACTTGCAAATTGGATTTCTGTTTGAATGCATACTTGGTTTTTATAGGAAGAACGTTGATAGTAAGTACATCTTTTTGTGGACTAAATGCACCACATTCATTTATCCATCTCGTTGGCTTTTACTGGTTCCTCATTCATGCTTTCTCGCCGCAATGGTATAAAAACAAGAGATGGAGTGTTTCTTGTCGACATTTATTTCCACATTTGGCCAAAAATTATTTGAAAAGGCCTTGAAAAATTGATGAAGGTGAAGAAGTTACAGCATCCGTTTTACAACATACCAGGTACAAGTACACAAAAAGGTCAATAATTATGTTTAATGGTTCACTACGACATGAACAGTGTAATTTCTGATATCTCTTAACTTTGCCCATTCCACCCAGAATTACTTTTTTGTCCTTCAGTATCACTTAACTCAATTTGAATTTAAATTGTTCATAAAGCTAAGCATACTACATTCTACAATGTTATGTGTTTTTTTTAAACTTTTGCGCTGCCAGGAAAGGGCGTGATGGTCTTCATTTGTGGACATCTTCATGTCTAAAAAAGTAAAAATCTCTCATCCCAAAAAATGAACCGAAATAGATCCCACCCAGTTTCGGTGACATGCCCGGTTCAAAGTAAGAATCTCCCGTGCGGTCTCCTCAAAGTGAAAAGTTTTAGCCAGGTTGAATTGTGACTCTGTTCCAAGCAAAAAAAACAAACAATTACATACATTATTCTCTTTAAATCCTGAAAACATACATCCTTTTAAGGACTTGGTGAGTCGTCGTTCGCCATGAGTAGTTTGTTGGACAATTTGGACAGCAATCAAAGTGAGAATGACGACATTCATCTGCTGTTCCCCAAGTGCAAGCCGCGTGCTAGTTCTGTTGGAACGGAGTCACAGTCCTCCGAGTCTCAGTCCAATTCCCAGCAGTACCTAGCTGACAACTTCCGAGATCAAAACTTGAACCATCACCCATCCCCAGTTTCCGGCGGCGGAGGAGGTGCACTCAGCTCCTCTTCTCTGACAAGACAGTCCTCCCGGCGGCACTCGTCATCCGGCTTTACACACCAGCAACAACAACAACAACAACAGTATCACCTTCCCCAACAGCATCTGCACAACAACCACCTCCCAGATAATCTGAAACACTCGAAGCACTCTTCTTATCCTCCCCTCATAACCACAACTACGACTCTCACGAGCACTCCGGCGGCCTCGTCGACTAACGCATCGTACAATATTGGTCACAGATCACTTTCCCCCTATGACAATAATAATGTATCCACATCGACACAGGACATTGTTAGTGTAACAAAGTCAGAGTCTCGTCGATCATCTTCTCATCATCATCACTCTTCCTCACGTCATCACCACAATAATCACTTGCAACAGCAGCAGCAGCAACAACAACAACAACAACAGCAAAGCGATAGCAGTGATAACTTCCCGGAGACTCCATCGTTTTGCGTGAAGTCTGGTGTGAACTTTACAAACAATTGTTCTACGGCTGTTGGCAGTAATAGTGGGAACATCAGTAAAAAGCCCGAAGGTCACACATCCAACCACTACTCTGGTAGTATTCACCATAATTCTGGTGGTGGAAGCAACAGCGCCCCAATAAAGTCGCATCACCACCACCACTCACGTTCGAAGAACTCGGTAAGCTCACGAAATTCCCGACACGAGGCGGCTGTAGCTCTTGCCGCAGCAGCATCTTCCGGAGGTCCTGCTTCTGGGCAGAGTACCGTCCAGAGTCAAGTAGGTGGAGGAAGACATCACACGCGAAGTTCCCATCATCATCACAACAGCGGCAGCACTTCGGAACGTCCCCATCACCACCACCGGTCTAAGAAACTGATGCAAATGACGGAGAGCTCCTCATGTGAGCCAATATCTCCTGCAACAATAAACAAGTGTACTCGGTACAGTAGTGGTAAGTCTCAAAAGTCAGGTGTGTGCGGAAGCAGCGGAGGAGGTGGAGGAAGCGGCCCGACCAAAAGCTTCTCTTCCTTGTCGCTCGGCTCCGGGATGGAATGTGAGCCACTTGATGACCACGGCCATCATCACCACTACGACGAAACTTTCTGTTCTAGTCGGAGCAGCCGCACGCTGCCAGCGTCAAATGGTGCTTCTTCGTACAATAGTGAGCATTCACGAACTTCTAGTAATAATTTACCTGGAAATGGGAGCTGTGGCCTCCGGGACTCCCGCATAGAGATTGCTGGTGGCAGAGAAATTTACTCGCAGAATCGTATCCGAGCTGGCCGCCGGCTTCGCGGGTCATCATCCACGTCCTCGTCGACGGAGATGATGGCAGACTCCTCCATATCCATGACTGCTTCCTCGAGTAGTTCCGCTGGAACCAAGAGTGCCAGACGAAAGTCTCCCAATGTCCAGCAACAGTTGGTGTGCACGAATGGAGACGACATCATGATGGACGAAGGTGGAGGGAGTGCGGGTGAGATTTCAGTTTGGGAGCCGAAGCACAATAATGCAAAAGGCTACCCGGACAATGGAGTTATTCCCGGCAGAACACACCACTCGACCAGCACTCATCGGCATCATGGAAGTCAGCATCATCATCACTCTTCTCGCCACCATCATTCCCAACATCATAATCACACGAGAAGTAACAGGCATGTCTGTGGATATCCTCATTGTGATCACAAACTTTTAAGTCCAACGGACATGAGTCCTGGATGTGGTGGTGGTGGTGGCATCGGGAAAACTGCGGGTGTCCCAAGTTTGCACAACAATACTAGTTCTAACTCCAATACTCCCATGACTGTTAAAGAGACAGTTTTCTCCACTGAGATTACGTCCATTGAGAAACCGATCGAACCTGAACAAACCTCCGCGGCCGCAATCAAGCGGTCCACTTCCACTGGAGCAACACCCACCACTGGAGCAATGCAGTCGCCTTACGTATATGAAACTACTGTGAATGAACCCGCTGGAGAAATTATTTTTGATGACATTGGAAATAGTTGGGAGAGAAAGCGCGGAGGCGGTACAGCAGATTGTGCCGGACGAACAAGAAAGGAAAATATAAAACGAAGTCCCTCCAGTGGTTCCGCGAGCACCGCAAGCAACGCTCCCGGAAACCAACCTACTACTCAGCAGCAATTAAATTTCTTCCACTCTGGACTCATGTCCTGTGAAAATGATGGAGGCGGTGGAGGCGGGATGCACTGTTGCAGCAGTGTGGAGCATATGAACCGTTCAGGAAGCTCCATAAACGCTAGTTCTGCCCCGACCGTGTTACTCCAAGGTTCCCCGTCACCCTCCACCCGAGGAGGGAATACTACTCCAAGTGGCTACGAAAGTGATGAATACTCTGGCGTCACTCCCGTCTCCCTGAGCATGATGGGCTGTGGTAGTAGTAACAATAATACTAATAGTAGTAGTACAAGTAATGACAGCAGTGTGGACAAAGGTTGTCTCCCAAATAATCGGCTTATTGGAGCTGTGCCGATTGCCGAATACGAAGGCTCTCCCAAGAGATACGGTCTCCGTCAACCGACTCATCCGATGCCCACTCATCTGGATCTGGTGGACGTGGATATGCAGCTGGACAGTGCTAATAGTAGTTGCATCCGGTCCCCCTCTGAACTGGTGAATTCGTCAAGCGGAAGTGGAGGGAGTAGCAGTGGAGTCGGCTCCACTCATCACAGTCATCACGTTGTTTCCTTGATGTCACCAAGTCAAGGGAAGCCCGCCGCAGTAATTCCCACTACTGCATCGTCCTCCTCATCCTCCTCGCTGGATAATACGAACTCCGCTGCCAGCTCAACGTCATCCAGTAATCATCATCATAGTAGTAACCATAGTCATCACGGTAGTCACCACCACCACCATCATCATCACGGTCACCACCGGAGCACAAATTTATATAATAATAGTAGAACTAGTCCGAATGTTATATCTCCGTCGCAAAGCGTCTCAAATTTCCCATCGCGAGTGCCCGGATTCCCTCAGCGGATCACACCCGTCACCACGAGCTCTGTGGACTCGAGCTCTCTTGTCGACTCCGGGCTGGACAAGTCAGAGGCGACAGACGTCCTGGCAAAAAGTGATAATGGAGTGGAACTCGCGGAAGGGGATGGTCTGGGATGTCATCAAGGCTCTATTAATAATGATGAATGTCCACAACAAGATCATATTAAAATCCAGTATCAGGCGCAACAGCAGCAGCAACAACAACAGCAAATTACACATCATCTTGGTGGACTGGTAAGACAGGAAAGTGGGAACACGCACCACCATCATGGCAGTCTCCGCAGTAGTGACATTGATGAACCACCTTCCTCCGCGTCATTATGTCAAGGACAATTAGTCAACAGCGACCATTCCAGTGACTTACTTTTGACTGATCAGCTTAATATAAAAGCGGAAAAATCTACTCCATCCAATACTCCTAATCTCTGTGGAAATCCTTTGGATGACAACCAACAAATGAGACAGCTTCACCAGCAACAACATCAACAGCAGCAGCAGCATCAGTTAGTCCTGGAACTTGTGGACTCGGCCGTCACATCACTGGAGAATCATAATCAGTCTCTCCAGCAGCAGCTCCGCCACCACACGAACTTCATGCACTCCGTCGTTCCCGGAGAAGAGGAAGGCCCGCATAATAATAACTCTTCTAATAATGGTGATAGTGTTCTAGGAGATGATCAATGTCTCATTTCTGTACCTTCGTCGACAGAGCCACATCGCATTAGCAGCACTCCTTCCGAACTCAGTCCGGGTGGAGCAGATGGACACAGTAATTTAATAGGCATTGGACCCAGCTCCGCCAGCCAACAAGACTACCTCTACGAGTTCTCAGAAACGAGGAAAGTGCTGGAAGAATTTTTTGGAAATACTAATAACGGCGGTGCTAGCACCAGCAGCAGCGGTCCTGGTGTGCCTAATGGTAGCAGTGCAGGTGTTATTTGTTCTTCCGTTGGTGGTGGGCTCGATCCTGCTGGAATGATGAGCCAAGGGCCATTATTTGATGACTTGGACTACACGCTGAAGAGGCAAGCAGGGAACTCTTACGTGGGTCAAAGGTTAGCCGGTGAAAGTAGTTGTAATGCGGTGGAGGAGTCCCCAAAGAAACCAGCCAGGAGAGGAGTTCTCCTTCTCGGAAGTTGTGATGGGGGCGGTGGCGACGGCTGTGAAGCAGCTTCCCCACGACTCATCTCCTTCCAAGAGATCACTCTACCGCAGCTCCAGCAGCAGAGTCAGCAGAAGGCAACACAGAATCCACCACGGGACCTGAATGACAATGATATCGATGGGGACACTTCCTCGTCCAACACGGAAACGGATAATTTAGGAGATACTGAAGTTGGACTTCAGGTAAAAAAATAACTCTAGTATTCATTGTGAGCGAGAAAGTTTTGGATTTTAAGTTGTTGCGTGCAGCTGTGATAAAGCCATAAAATTTTATTGCTGCGACTACTTTATTACTGCTGCAGTTTTTTTAAACTTTTTGGTTTGGATTCGTGTGTTTTTTTGGGTTGTGTAATTCATTATGGGTTGGTTCCCTTGTAATAATGTTATTTTCTTTTGCTAAGAAAAGTTTTTTTTCATTAAGTTTAAGTTTATATGCATAATATTTTTGTCTATATATAATTTATATTATTAGATAAGTTTTTCTTATGTTAATTAGTATACTTTTACATTAGTCATTGTTATTATGATTGGTTGTATTGTTATTGCTACTTTTTTTATTGTTTTACATTACGACTGCGTGAGGACGTTGCACTTTTCATATCTTTTTTTTTGTTTCGAAAAAGGGTTGACAAGAAATTATTCATATTTTCATTTACGACTTTTGGGGAACAAAAGTTGTTTGCTGTTTTGTGTTCATATTAAGTTTCTCTCACGTTTTGAAAGAGTATTAGCATTTTAGTAGCACCGCCAACGAATTCAGTTGTCACCGTTGGCACTAGTATTGCTTCCGTATTATGTATTATTATTATCAGTGTATTATTATTAGTGTCCGTTTTTTGCTGGTTCACGTTTCACCCAACTTTTTTTCCTAGTGGCCAAACACTACTGTCCTTAGCTTTGTTGTAGTAGCTGATATAATGTAAGAATATCCAGTTTGAGTAATGGTGTCGCACAAAAGACTGTTTGCTCACTCACTCACAATTTCGCTTTGCTTTAATACCACCTACAAACGCCAGGAACGGAACACACTGACAAGAAATAAAGTTATACAATATTTTGGTGATTTGCTGGAGGTGGCGTAGTGTAGTAGTAGTTGGTTGATAGTGTCGGTGGTGGTGGTGTTGCTGATGGTGGCCGTAGTCAAGTCATCGCCGCTGTCGTATTGCCTTTTGTAGTGGAAGGGTTCAAGTACCGCCAAAGGAAAAGTTTTTGGTGATATTCCCCAGAGAGGAAATGGACTTTTTGGAAAATCCCATTCTCGCTCTTCTCCATCTCGCTTTTCCTCCTTTTTACTATCGTCGTCATTGTTGCATGTTCCTTGTTACCTTAAGCCTGCTCGAGAGAGAGAGAGAGAGAGAAAGTGAAAGCGAGAAAAGGCGGCAGGAAAGCAATTGACGAAATTTATAGTTGCTTTAATGGTCTGCATACGTAATGAGACTAAAAATCTACAGAGAGGAGAGAAAGGAGATTGGAGCTTTGGTGGGTGGAGGAGTTTGTAATTTTTTAGTTGTGTAGTTTGTTAGTTAGAGTTTATAAGGCACCACCACGACCGCGGCACAAAACTACCACCACTCTGCCTCTGCTGCTTGCTGTTTTTGTTGAGTATAATAGTTTTTTATGTGCGGAGATGTAGTACTTTCTGGAATAATAATGGATTCTCAAGTAATTCCAGGGCAGAGGCACGGACTTTGTTGTAATGTTATCTGTATTTACAGGGACTTAACATGTACACCAGAAAGTGTATAGATCTTATTCAATATATTTTTAATTCTCTGATTCCGCAGGAAATAGGCTTTATCGAGATCCTTTTTTTTCTTTTATGGAGGTATAGAGTATGCTCCAAGTAATACTTTTAACGGTTTCTATTTTTTTCTGGAGATTTTTTGTTTGAATTGGAAAGGAAAAAAATCTGTTGGTAATTGGAAGCCAATTCCAATAAAAATGGAGGTACATACAATAGAAATGGCTTGTCGTTGTTTGTCCACCTTCTCCAATTACCACACGATTGCATGCATCACCAGGATCGTTTTGATGGTCATTATTGTCGCAGCAGCCGAGACTGCTGTTGTGAACGTGCGTGGCCTCCTTTGATGCTCATCAGGCATTTTTTGTTCCTTTTTTTGTTTGGTTTCGGTTGCCAAAAATGTTAAGCGGGACGTTAAATGTGATATTTTATGTAATGTCCACCTTGTGTAATCAGCAACCATGTGGGATCCAGTTTCGCCGAGAGAGATTCAATGCGTGACCTGATCGCTGGTCACACACGTATATTCTATGTCGAAGCTTTTGTAATTCTTGGTCAGATTGCTGCACAAAAATCGCCTCAAAAAGTCCCATTGATACGTAATTCTTCCTCCGTTCCTTTTTGGCAATTAATTTGGTGGGGAGAAGTCTTTTTTTGCAGATGAAAGACAAGCCTAACAAAATGGCAAAAGACTGTTTAGATTTTCTTTTCCGGGAAATTACATCATGAAATTCGCGTAATACATTTCCTAGAACTGATTAACTACTGCTGCAGTATGAGACTCTTTTCAGTGGAAAACTTTCGTTTTGGTTGTTTCTGATTTTAATTCTGCTTGCAAAACCCGTAGAATGTCCCACCCACTCATTTAACGCAGCTCATTAATACCACTCCTTTTTAGTACTGCTTCGGCAAAAATTATTGAGTTCTCTATTTTACGTATCTGCAAACAGATTTTTTTAGAAAATGTGTTGTGTATGTTGGTGTTTAGTAGTAGAGTAGCTTGCTCAACCAACAAATTTGGAATTCAGGAAATTAAGGTTGATTGCAATGGTAGGAGTGGTGGGGCATGAGCATGTCTTGATGTAATTAAACCATGTTACAATTTTAGGTTAAAAAATTGGGATGGAACTTCCCATGTCTTGGAATTCGTTGGAACCTGTAAAAACACTGTGGGAATCTGAATTTTGACTCACTTCCCATCCTTTTATGTTTCAATCTCCTCGCACAGGCAACTCATTCACATGCAGTTTAATAATAGCCATGTCGGCACTCAATAGTTTTTGTGTGCTGGCGGAGCAGGAGACCATTTATTTCCTGATTCGACACTCACTCAGTTTATGCGCTCTCAATTATCAAAATCATGGAGCTTTTATTATTTATCGTAGATCACTGCATGGTCATTTTCCAAACTTTGTTTTCATCCTTTCATGCTTGATTATTTTCTAAATGGACACTCACATTTGTTTTATGGCCGTTTTATTTCCGGTCTAACTCCTGCCTCCAAAAATTGCCAGGAGGGTTGTGTGTGTGGTGGCGGTGAAGGAAAAAGCGCTTCTAATACGCTAGATCCACATTCATTTTAAATTATTGCTTTTTGGTTGCACAAAATCCGTTCGTGACTATTTTTAGTTACACGTGTGTGTCTCTCGCAGAAGCACACAACGAACATTTTCCTTGTTTAATTCATCACGAGGAGAGGGATTTTTTACAGCTTTCAGAAGTTGCTTTTGACGCATGCTAAACGAGTGGTGGTTTTCGTGTGCTTTTCGTGTTTAATTGACTCTGGGAAGGTGATGGGAGAGAGGAAGCTGTATTATGATCGCCTTCGGCACTTCCAAGTGATTAACAATTAAATGATAAAATTAAATTTTCATGTTTAATTGGCCATCTAGGTGGGTCTAAGTCGCAACTTCACTCTCTCTCCGGAAACAACAGACTGTGACTCAAATGAGCTGGAAAGTGAAATCTCACTCGACTATGAAGCCTCTCTGCACTCCTCGAGCCGTGTGGGTGCGAGCATGCCCACAGTGGAGGATGGGTAAGACTTAATATTGACAAGTTTTTAATGCTTATACATAAATTTGCATGTGCTCCTGAAAAAAAAATAATTCGCAAAATTAAGCAGCATTTAAGAGCTGTCAAGTCGAAAAATATAATTCAAATATTAACATTGCAATCTATATGTGTACTTGCGAATCAATTATAGCTAGAGTAAGTATTATAGTAAAGCAAGTTTTTGTTCACATTTTAATGTGATGAACGGAGAAGTAATAGCTATGCAATGCTCCGTTCGATTTTCATTATATACTCTCCTTGAAATCAAATCAAAGATGTAAAATAAGGGGCATTGTGAGGATGTATCTACGAGTGTTGAGACACAATACAGGTTCCATCAGCGTTGACAGCTAATAATTTACGGTTGATTTTTTATGCAGCCTGTCTTCCGGAAACGTCTCTGATGCAGAGGACCAACTCGTTCTCCCTTCCACCGATCAGCTAAACAATGACCTTAAAAGAGCGCAACACACACAAGGCCTTTTGTGTAGCAGTAATAATACTCCAGGCTCGATAAGTAGTAATAACCCTTGTCTAAGTAATTCCACTCGTCAACAAGCTTCTTCCTTGCAACACCACCACCATCAGAACCAGTCGAGGAGGGAGTCGCAGCAGCAGCAGCATCAGCAAAATCCTTCCGCTCACCATCCACATCATCATCACCACTTAATTGAAGATGGACTTGGATGTAATGGAGCATCGCCATCAGCAATTAACACAGAAGCCGCTCCACCAGTTGGATTGTCATCAGCCGCCGCAATTTCCACATCTGTCCTCTCCCAATGCTCCCCTCAGTCTCTGTACCAGCATCCAGGGTCTTCATCTTCCTCCTCCACTTCCACTTCAAAACTCCCGTCCGACCCGAATCCGACTTTGCTGCTGATGAAAAAGCAGATTTCCGAGATTGAAAAAGAAATCAAAATGCGAGCTTCTCAACAGAATCAGAAATCGTCAACGATGCAGCTGCAGCAGCACCACTCCACTGATAACGGCATGAGTCCTCTCAATAATAGTAATCCGATAATGTCCGTGACAGACACAGACGGTAATAATAGTAGCAGTAGTAGTAACAATAACAGCACCGGCAGCACCAACAACATTGCTAGTCTCATGATGAACGGAAGTGGTGGTGGTGGAGGTGGAGGTGATGGTGGAGGCAGCAGCAGCTGCGTCACCAGTAGTGGAAACGGGCTCGCTTCCCAGCTGAACGTGTCCTCCTGTCCAGATGTGAGTACACTGAGTGCCTCCAACAATATTGGAGGTGGATCCGTTGGTCAAGGCTCTTCCTTCACTGGTGGTAGCAGCAATGGGACGGCTGCTAGTAATAATAATAATAACAATGACCCTTCACCGCACCGAGACTTGCCGCTTAACAACTTACAAAATAATAATAACACATCCTCATCGGACAAGGGACAAGAGACCAACTTTGATGCAATGGACATTGAGCTCGAAGCGCTTGATCCAATGAGTAAGTAATAATAAACTATTCTGTCTCTCTTGATTTAAGGTAAAACTCAGTTATAGTAAATGCCTTACAGCAATTCCCATTTTTATGAAGCAGATTTTATATATACATACATAGACACACTCCAAAAAATGAGTTTACAACTTCCATTTTCCCCCATTAAATAGTTGAGCGTGCTTTCACCATCCTTTCTCGATATGTTTCTCATTAGTTCACTTCCCATGTCACAACTTGTAGAGCGGAAGTGGAGGAAATAGCTTTACATCCGTTGAAAAGAGAGAGAGAGAGAGGGAGAGCGCAAAAAAGTTTATCGTGACACAGGTATATGTAATCTGCTCACGTTCATTTTGTCATCACCAAACACACACTGTTATTTTTCCTTATAAAAACGGTGCTGCCCACGCACACGATGCGGTGCTCTGTCCTCTCTCATCTTCATGTTGATCAGTTTAAGCTAGAGTTTTCCATTAGAAATAAAAATATATTCTCCCACTTTACTCCAACGACTGGGGAAATAGGATGACAGTATAATAATAATAATAGTGGTGGATATTATTCCCGTTTTTTGGAGCGAAGCTCTACAGTAAAATTACCATCCTCCTCATTATAATAATATGATTCCCGTGAAACTTTGTGCTTGATTCTCACACAAGCCAGAAACTGGAAGAAGTTCCGAGGAGTAGGAGAACTTAGATTATTGTTATTATTATACATACAGGAGAGGAAAAAAATTCTTCTGGGTAAAAAATGAAGTCTGTGAGAATGGTGCATGTTTTTTTGTTATAATAAAGATTTTTATATGAACTGATGTGATTTTCATATTCAATTTCTCAAAGGACCAACTCCCCCTCCGTCTCCTGCGCCGAGTTCCCTCTGCCAACCACAAATTCAGGGGTCGGCTTCAGGGTGTACGGGAAACAGATCGTCCTCATCTTCTGTCTGCACAGCTCCTCCAACTCAGAGCACGGGAGCAGCATCATCTTCTTCCGCCTCGACTAAAGTGGGAGCAGCAGCTCCAATAAACATTCCTGCTGTGTCAGGAGGAGTGCTGTCTACCAGTAATGGTAACGGTGGTCGACTCCCAGGCAATGCAAGTGGAGCGGTTGATGCTGAACAATCGAACACGGCCGTAATATCACCAGACTCGTCGTCCTCCTCGAGCTCCGTAGCGGCAGCGATACAAGACATCAAGGAAGCCATTCAGAGAACGAAAACTCTCCCAAGACAGCAGCCGTCTCATGTGGAAACGTCAAGACCAAGTCCTCTCACGTCATCTTCCCAGGCGCATGCTGATGCCCATAATTCTGACACATCTCCCGTTTGGGTGCCCCGGTATGCTATTTTTTTCGTCCTGGTGCTTTTATACTTTCAAATTTTTTCCAGAGGATTTCAATAAGAACGTGTTACGTGGGACTATGCAATAAAAGCATATGCTTCCAGAATAAAATGAAGGAAGACGGGGGAAACTGATTATGCAGAATTGTGACAGTCCTTTCTCTTCTCATTTTTCTCAGTAAATAATAATAATAGAAATATACACAGACAAACATTTCCACAATTTATGCTAAAATATATCAACCATTGTATTCCTGCTGTTGGTGGTATACCTAGAGTTCAGGTAAAAAGGAAGTAATGTCAGGTTTGATTATCTCCCATTTTTTGTTCTTTTATTCTACGAAGAATTTTTTAATCCGAGTGAAGACAAAATAAGGAGGTTTAGTCTTTCCTCGTTTCGCGGAGGCAGGCAAGACTGACTCAACTTATTTTGTCTTGTTCAAATATTACACGCACAATGTAGGGCGAAAGAAGAAAACGGGACTACATCATAGTGGAGCTTCTCTTTCCCTTCCATTTTTTTCCAGTCACGACAAAAAAGCTAGAGAGAGACACGGTAATACGAAAAAATTGTTCCAGAAAGGAGAAGAGACATGGTTCATCATCCTTATGGGTATAAAAGTGGTGGTGATGTTCTACTTATCTTTGATATGAATTCTTTATCATCTTCCCTCGACGTCAGTCTCTTCTCTGTCTTTTTTTTCGGGGGAGAGATCAGCTCAAGAAGCTCTACAGGTAGCCCAAGGCTTCCTATTTTTCTTTTCAACGGTTTCCACTAATACAACGAAATATTAGACAGAACTAGAAAAAAAGGTAGAATAAAAGAAAGCCCAGAAAAAAGAATACGGATGTAGTAAATAAAAAACGTTGTTGGCTACGTAGGATGCGGATAAATCCTTCTTTTTACTTAAGTTAGTACAAGGAAAAGATTTCTCCTGTATCCTTGTACCTTTCCCACATGAAGAAAATTTTCTATTGTTCCTGTAAAATATTCTGACAAAAAAATCCACTACCACTCTGCTCCTAGGTATGCACAGTCAGTCGTCCTTTTTTCTTTTAATGTCCCTGCTAGCTAAAAAGATGGTAGATAGAGGAACACAAAAGAACTTGGTTGTTTAAGAAAAAAATGTATCAAGTAAAAAAATCCATGATTAGTACGTGTACTTTTTCTCCTTTTTTTCTTGTCGTCCTTCATTGTAGTTTATAAAGTAGGCACAGCGGTGGAGCTGTGGCACGTTGCCGAGAAAAGTAGGTTACACATGAATGAGCTCCATCCACTTTCCTTCTTTTGCTTTATTTTTTGTTTGGGAAAAGAGAGAAAAAAATGAGAAGAGAAAAGGGGGAAAAGTGTTTCTAAATGTGTTACAATGTAGTTCCAGTAATAATAATAATCCATGAAAGATTCTGAAGAAATATGGAATGAGTTGTTTTTTTTCTTCCTCTTTAATATGCTCTCAGGCAAGGGACGAACAGCTACCACCATCATCGATCTGGCGGCGGTGGTGGAGTGAAGGACCCACTGCTGAGGAAACAACGATACGACGAAACACCGGATGACGGTAAGCTTTAGAAAGGGAATACAATATATTATATTTTTTTAGATTTAGCGAGAAGATAAATGCATCTTTTTGTTCGGGTAGCACTCGTCACGTGGAAATACAATACAACAACATACAATATATGTACATATGTATATACATACTCGTGCCAAAGAAACATTGAGTGCTGGGTTATTCGTATTTACTCTTGTGTGAGAGAGAGAATAGTGCAAAAAAGATCATATATATGTATACAGAAAAATGGAGCATATATACCTTTTATATATCTATGCATAATATAGCACAAGAAACCACACTTACGCACGTTAAAATCCTGCTTGGGCTAGATAATAATAATTTTTTTGTGTGGAGGCAGGTGGTAGCATTCTTTCCTTGTTCTTGTTCAAACTTCCCCTTTGTGTAAGATCTGTGAACACTCCATATATCTCTGTTTGGTTCACAGGTATTTGTTCTGCGTTATTTAGGTCTTAGTCAGCCAAATGGAATGCATATTTGTTGTTATCATATTTTATGTGATAAGGAGGTAATGGAATGTTTCACTTATTTCGTCTCGACTGGTATTTATCCTGATATAACGCGTATCATATTAATTTTATTAGTGTCTGCTGACGTAGGAAGGAAGGAAGGACAATGTCTTAGGAAAGAAGAATGAGGGAGAAAACATGGTTTGCTCGCTCATGTCGCGCGTCAAAAATTGTGCTTACTCCTGAACATTGTGTCGTACCTACAATAAAATATATAATATGTACCTATGTAACTTTGAACACTTTCCATATTGCCCATATATATTTGATAAAAGGTTATTGGTGCTGTTGTGTGTGCCGACGAGGCTTAGTCGAATGACAATTATTTCATTCCAAGTAAAATAAGCACTTTCTGTCTCACTTCACAGTGTGTGCCTAACGCGTGTGGGAGATCATAATGCTACATGTAACACTTAGTGGGAGATTTATTGTCGGGTGCCTTCAGGGATATATCTTGCCGACCTTTTTTCTCAGCCTCTGTCTTCTTCACTCGATTCTTTCCCGATTCCATGGTCATTTTCTGGTGACTGCCATCATTGAAAAAAGTTGGATAGATACATATAAGCTGTCTTTATTTATGGTCTTCATATGTTCAACTATTTTTTTTCTTGAGAAAAGAAAGGTCATAAAATAGATATGCATTTCTTTTTCCTTTTTTTTCTTCTTCAAATGAATGTAAAATACTGTCGTGTGTGCTACGTCGATATGAGTATATGTATAGGTTTTTACTTGCGCAACAAGAAGAAATCTCTTTTTAAGATTTTTAGCTAAAACCTATCAAGAAAAAAAACCTTGAACATGGAGAAAAGGCGTAATCGGAGACAAGCATGAACTTCATCGTCCCTCTCATGACGTTACATCCACTAAAATCCAATCCAAACATGGAGTGTATATAAAAAACCGAGCCGAACAAACTCTGCCTAGATTTTCGTAACGAGCTCATGTGTACTTTTATATTTTTTGGATCCCGAGAGTAACCTTTCAAGAGACTTATGGCGCGTTGAGAAAGCATTTCAGCGTGAAACGTGCCATGGAAGGAGTGAAAGAAGGGAAAAAACCTTTCATGATGTCAGCCGCTAAAAATGGAAAATTGACAATAATGGGTTCCGGATTAGAGAGATATCGCCCCTTCTTTCTTCTCCTTTCGTATACAAGCCCTCTTCTTTCCTTGCTTCTCAACATCCTGTTTTGCTTTCTTTGCATGCATGCAAGAAAATTATTTCCAGAGGCTTTTTTCCTTCTTCTTCAACACATCGTTCGATCCAAATAATAAAGTAGAAATTACTACCGTTCAAAACGACCACATCACAGAGGAAAATTGCCTCTTTTTTGCATTTGATGTTGAATGTTGAGCTACTCCCGCTCGTGCGTTTTATACATGATAATATTATTGCACGGCACATAATTCTTAATATGTGTATGTGTACATAAAAAGTGGTGATGGTTGTGTGGTCTTGTATTGCGGTTGTTGGTTCCAATGGATTGGTTTCGGGGGAAAAAATTACCCAGGAATACTGAAATCCAGTAAAAAAAATATATAAAAAGTTAGTCAACTGTTTCGTGCAGATAGATATATTGCGTTGTGCATCCAGTGTTTTTCTTGGGAAATTTTTTTTCCGGGGTGAACTACAACATGAATCTGGAAATCCCATCATCGTTTCACAATACCCAACAACCTATTAAAGTTTTTTTTGCTTTCTATTTCCACATACATATATGAGACACATTGTATAGGTATTTCTGTTTTTTATTGTATGTATTTTGAAATAAAAAAAATCTGTGGATTTTCCCAAGAATAACATGTTAGGTAAAAAAATGGAGGAGGTATTCAACGTGATCCTCTCCTGAACGCGATGGATGTGAAATCACATAGGCGGAGTGGTGAAGTTAGTTAAGGTTTATATCGAAAAAACCTCACACACACACGAAGCGTTTTTTTTGCTCGGGTGTACTTTTTTCTAGTTTGTCTATCTGTGTCAACCCGTCCGTCGAGGGGTGTAGAGGAGGAGAGCGACTCTCTTTTGTTTCTCATCCTGTCTCTTCATTCGTTCAAATGGATGGATTTGAGAATATCGTCTATAAGATTTTCCGATGTACATACTTAGATATTTTATTTTTCGGTTCAGTTTGTTTTGAAGGGATTGTTTCCTTTCTGGAATCTTTCCCGTACTTACAAGTTGTTCTTCTGGGGAGGAAAATAAGAGGGAAGTGTGAAACACATGTGTTTCTGGGTAAAAAAATGTTTATATATTGTAAAACAATATAGGTAGGTATTTAAAGGATGTTGTTATTGTTTAAAGAGTTTTTATTCCTGGTTTCACATGTTTTTTTTGCAAAGAGCTAAATCCATTTTGTTGGTGAAACTGTTCAGAGAAACTGGTGAGACTGATACGAAGAAAAAAGGGAGACATGTGTATGCCTTCTCGGCTGAGTGAAAAGAAGAAAAAAAAACTAGTTTTTTTTTCTCCAAATCCCATCTACAGCATTGTTCAACATCATTTGATGAGTTTGTGCACGGAAATGGAAATGGTGAGAGGGAGCAATAAGTAAACCAAAGCAGAAAAGCAAAACCAAAGCTTCTTACCAGGGGGTACTTAAAAGATAAGGAACCATGAGAGAGAGAAAAAAGAAAGAAAATAAAGGCTGGAAAGGTCCAACAAAAGAAGCAGGCGCGCAGGCTAGCAGAACAAGAAAAGAAAAATAAAAACTACTGAACTGGTCTTTAGTAAACGGTAGCACAGTGGTCACTCCTTCTCGATAATACACTATCAAGAGAAAAAACTGGTTTTATTCTCCATTCCATTTTTTTGTTTCAGCTGGTTGAAAATGGAGAAAAAATAATGCATGTATTTTAGCTACACTATAGAAATCAGATTTTCTCTCTGGTTTTAAAAAAAGCTTGGACCATGAACACTCTTTTTTCGTGACGGTCTTGTCTTTCATTTGATCTTGATCTGAAGAGAAAAAAGGAGAAACTCGTCAGCCACAATTTAAGGGAATTTACGGCCTGTGCAGGAAGCAATTTTCAACTATTCCAAGTGGACAGCTATAGCATAATAATAATAGAAACACACAAAGTTTTTTTTGTTGCGTCATGAATAGGTATAAGAAAAACTCGCTGTGCATTAGAGCAGCTCACGAAGAAATAGATATGTAATATTAAGGAAACAACACACAGCTGCACTTTTGAATCACTGGTTTTAGCGAGAAGAGAAAAGAAGTAATACTATTTTTTAAAAAGGAACGCGCGGATTCTTGTACTTTACTAAGTTAGTAGACTCTCCTGCTCTCCTTCAACTACTCAGAAGAGAATGGAAAAAGGGAAAGAGAAATCGGATGGAGGGAAAACTAGGAAAATCATATTAGGCTGGTGTGTGTGTGCAAAAGGGAAATAGAAAATAAGACGGGGAAAGTAGAAAAGGCGAGGCATGGAAGTTTTTTTGTGGAAACAACGAGCATGTATTTGCTTCCAGATTTTTTATAAAAAGGTCTGATGTAAATATCTGTATGTATATACACACAGTACGTATGTATTATATGCACACACACACACAATGCATCCAGCAACTTTGTATGAGAAAAGACGAGTGAGGTGAATAAGTGGGAGAATGGACGTTTTTTTCCTCAAAGGAATTGATTTCAAGAAACATCATATTGGAAAGAATAGGAATTTATAGGAATTAGGTTCTCATCCTTAAGGATTAGTGGCTACCGAGGAAAATTGCTCCAGTTGGTGCTATAACCAAAAAAACTGGTTATAAGTTTGCACTGCTTTTTATTTCTCTCTTATTTTTTCAATATACACACGTGCAGCGTGCATAGACAATACGTAACACTCCCTCGAACAATAGTATCAGCTGCCTCTACTTCCTTTTTTCCGTGTCTGTGTAGCGCCTGCCTTTTGTTGGCGTTTATTTTCACTTTTCTGCACTAGATTATTGTTATAGGTCGTTTTAAAAAGGTTCTTTTTTTTCAAAGATAGATTTTTAAAGAAAAAAAAGGTTCCTCTTTTTGGCACTCCTCTTACGTAGCACAAATGTACATGTGTGTGTGTGTGTGTGTGTGTGTGTCTCTCTCTCTCTGAAGCACTTGATGCACAGTGGTCTACGAATGAATGGAGTGGGAATGTACACACACGTTTTCATTATTTCCACTCTCTTTTTTTGTCCACATTTAAGTTCTGCTGGACTCGAAATAAAAAGGGAAAGCGTACCTTGTATGGAGGAGGCAGTTGTCACTATTATTATCATGAAGTAACACAATGACCAGTTTTTTTTGGAGGAGTCCTTCTTTCTCCTTCTTACACGGCGTAACAGTCACATACCATTGTAATCGTGGTAATAGCTATAAATTGTTAACAGACCTTTTCAAAAAAAATCTTTCTCCGATGTTGTCACACAATACTATAGAAAGAAACTTGAGCTGGCTAAGCGTGTACCAGCCGTCAACATCATGTACAACGTTTCTTCAGCTACCTTTTTTGTTCTTTCTTTTCACGTCACACCCGAACAGATGTGTATCTTTTTTGCTCCTTTACAAAAAAATATATAAAAAAGTATCCTGGTGTTATTCCTCTCTGGTAAGATTTTTTTAAGGAAAAAAAACCATTGTGTCGTGAATCTACATAGGTATATTATTTTCTCCAGCAATCTTATTTTTTTCTCCTACAAGTTTTTTTACTGATCAAAGTAGAGAAAAAAATCGTTTCCTTACTTTTGGATGACTGGGTTGTGACAATCTCTGTGCAGCACATACCGTATGTACAATAAGTGAAAAAAAGTCTGCAACTTTATATTTTTTGAACAGGCAAGGCAGGTCACACGGCAGGATCATTATTTGCAATAAGTGGAGGTCCTTGTTGCCTCAGAAATTCAAGGAACGAGCCTTCGTCACGCATCAATACCTTTTGTTATTATTCTCAGTGAGTGTGTGTGTACATACCTTTTTCATATGTCCATAAAGTTGTACAGACTTGAGATTGTGAGGTAAACTCATGCAAAAAGCTTATATGGCATGGTTTAATGAAAAAAAGGAGTAAGGAACCCGTTATGTACAATTTTTTTTCTCTTCAGATGGATGAAGAGATAGATAGGTCTCCACATGAAAAATATGAAAAAGCACCTCCTCCTTTCATTTTCTACTTTCCCTTTTTTCCTTTCCCAATGAAAATGGGAAGGTCTGAGTCACTCACGTTTTCTCTTGTACGATGGTGCATGATGGTATGTCTAGTAAGTAGTAAATGGGAACGTGGTAGTGTTGGTCTTTGGTGTGGTAGGTTACCTTAAATGCCAGATGCAGAGTGAGAGAGAGAGAGAAAAAGCAGAGGGAAATAAGGTTCCTCGGGAGGAGAAACTTATGGCTCAAACTTGTCCACCATAATTACATCGTGATCCCTCCTGAGTGACTGAGTGAATGAATGAGAGAGAGAGAAAAGGTCTATGTCCTCGTCCCATCTCTTTTTTTTCTGGCGTTGATAAAAAACTTATTTGCCTCCAATTTTATTTCCCCATTTTATTAACTCCCCAAACAAAAGTAGGGACATAATCGTAAAGAAGAAAGGAGCTATAATAAATATGGATTTATAAAGAGAAGGATGTAGATTTGAAGGGCTGAAATCAAATATATTTTAGGTAGTTTTTATTTTACTAGGTTTTTTCGGATTGTGTCGTGATGCACACGTACCGTTAGTTTTTTTGCATGTAACCTATTTTACTTGAAGATAATAACAGTTCACTTGACTTTATTGGGAAAGAGAAAAAAAATTACTCAAGGCACGTGAAGAGCAACCAAGTTTGTTATTTCAGGCTGTGTTAATGAAAAGTTTTTTGGGGAAGGCAAAAAAACTTGGCATTCGTTTTTAGTTTAGGGGGTCTGGTGATTTTCAGCTACATCGACCACAAACACAAGCGAAAGTCAAAGTATTTTTAATACTTGCGGAGGTGCTTTTTACATATATGATATGTATGTATGTGTTAGTGACAATGTGGTAATTGCGTTGTACATGTATGTATGCGAGAAGCAAAATAGTTTTGCCTTGATTTTCAGAGAAAAGGTAAAGTTTTATTAGAGACCATTGGAATATAATTTTTTTGTGGTTTGTTGGTCTGGCTCATGATTATGATGTAGACAGTGGTGGTGAAAGAAGAATGATGATGATCATGATTATGATAAAAAAGTTTATTGAAATAATTTCTGGCAAGTAAGGAATGAGCTAGTATTTGATAAAGTCTCTGGGTTATCAAAAAAAAGTGATTAAGTTATTTGAATGTTCGTCGTGGGGAAATATTGCTCAAAGAATTTTTTAACGATACGTTCTACGAAAAATATTTTTTAAACATGGTGCGTGCGAGTTCTATATAGGTTTCCATTTTTGTGTTTCAAATGTGTAGCCATTCTTGTCACAAAATGAAATGGTAGTTAGTGGGGCGTGTTGGATCATTAACTAAACAGTGCTTGCGTCCACTTCTCCATTTTGTTTGCAAGTTAGGACCATAAATTTCCATTTGGGTGGGCAAAGTTGGCACTATGTGTGTGCCTGAATAACCATTTTTCTCATTTATTCCTGCAGCATAAAAAGACTTCATTGTTTTAAATGGCACGGGCAAAGGGAATTTTTCCCCGTTCCTGTCAATAAATTTTGAAATGTATTCATGTCATTTCCATTGTAACTAATGATTCTTCATGTTTGATTCTGGTATTTAATTGGACGGAACGATTTATTATTTTGTACGAACTACAGATGCGGACACGGATCAGGAAACTGACAGACTGCTTGGCCAAACGAGGACGGAGGATGATTATGGCTTCTACGATGAAAAGGTATGAGAGAGCTTGTTCACGCAGTAATTTTTGTAATTTGAAAAAGCAATTTTCAGTTTCCCATGTGTTTTATTTTTTTGTGCGAAAAAATCTATTTTGCTGTGCTGTCGATTTTTTTTTCATTTGGTTGTCAGCATAAAATATTTCAATCTCATCCACAAAATCACTTTTCTCCACAATGAGGAAATTCTAACGAACTACTAAAACCCGATCACTGTCTCTAGTCTATCTCTACTCAATAGAAATTTCTGAGAGTTCATCTCGGTAAAAAGGCGAAAATTTTGGATTAATTTTCGCTGAGCGAGAGTTTGTTTTTTGTATTTGGTTGGTTGGAGCAGAACGGAATGTTTCTACTGCATGCATAACTAGCATAACAATCATTTAAAGTGGAATTTTCACCAATTTTATGACGCTTCTCTTCTCCTCAAGATTCACGTAGTAGTGCCGTATTTATGCGCACAACTGTAGTGTAGGTTTGATTATGAGAATGCACGAGAGACTTTAAAAGCGAAATTGAGCGACAGCTCTATAATTCACAGGCAGAAGCAAAAAGCTCCATATTTTTTTGTCGGATAAATTTCCCCATTTTGGTTCATTCACCGTTGTATTGTGCGAGTGTGTGAAATAATAGGATTTTTCCCTATTCACAAAGGATTCTCCGAATGCCACAGTTCCTATTGTAATTACTTGATACGGAGAAAACGTCAGTGTTTTTGGGTAGTCACATGCTAGGGGAAAATTGTGCCGCCCACCTCGCACTATGCTGATAACCGAGAAAGGAACTCTGGCACATGGTGGATCAACTGTGTTGGAAACAAAGGAAAAGAAAGACAGATTATGTAATGAAAACGGGACTCTGCTGTCCTCCTCCACCTTTCTCACCTTATTTCTCATCCACGGCAGGTTATCTGATCACTCACCGTTTTAACGAAGGAATTTTGGAAGAGAGATAAAATGAGAATGAATGGCTGGATTCTCTCATTTTCTCTGGATTCTCTTCTCTGTGAGTATTGTTGAGCAACAAAACATAACTCGGATCGTTCATTTAATACAAAACAAAAAAATATATGGATGCTCGTGTGTGTATCCCAAACGTCATTATTTCCGTTTTCCGGATGAGCATTTCATTTTGCTCCAATTCATTGTCTAATTTTCATTGAAGTATGTATGTGCCTCTGTGTTGTGTGTAGCACGGTTCCGCTGGCGCTCTCGGTTATTTGTGGTTCTTATCTGAAGCATGTTTCTCAACGGAGAGAGGGGAAAGATGAACTAGTCTGCCACTCACTCAACTCATTTCACATTAGTCACAGAGGACAACAAGGAAATATATTGTTGCATTATAAAATGCCCCCGCGAAAACATAATAATGAACACATACTCACATGAGCGAGAATGAGCGGAGATGTGAGAGAGAGAAAGAGGAATTCATCGACGGATAGTTAATATAGGTTGCTTTTGGGCTCAGGGTACCCTCTTATGATAATAATAGGACAACAATAACAGTCAACTTGGAGAACATGATAATTACTGTGACAATAATTTCTCTCCAGCTGCTGCTCCTCCTCCTTTTCTTGTTTTTACCTTTTTCCTGGGTCTTCTCCACAGTTTGCCCTTTCCATTGTGTTTCAGTGTAAACTAGAAAGACAAGTACAGGAGTCCCTTGATATATATAAGTTTTATATTCA
Source organism: Troglopedetes dispersus (assembly GCA_027744215.1). Lineage (NCBI taxonomy): Eukaryota > Metazoa > Arthropoda > Collembola > Entomobryomorpha > Paronellidae > Troglopedetes > Troglopedetes dispersus. The sequence goes on from JAHZNF010001513.1 coordinate 63,494, forward strand.
TATTATGTACAATAGCTCGTTGCCTCTTGCTAAAGTGTCTATATTTAGGACAGGCAGATTAAATTGAGAATTATGCTGAAAACTATCTAAAATACCCTACTGATGCCTAGTTGTTGTTGTTTTCAATACGGAGCTCCCGCCTGCGTGCAAAAATATTTGTTGTTTTCTGTGGATTTTCCCTTTGTTATTTTTTATACTGTGGCAAAAAAACATGCCCAACTTCATTTTCCTCCTTTTATTATTACTGTGATCATTATTACGAGAAAAATATGAAAATGGGATGATGAGCTGTTGTGGAATGATGAAATGAGAGCATCGTCATTTTCGCTTAAAAAACAACGCGGAACAAAGGGAAAAATAAGGAAGTGGCTGGTTGTTGTTACCTCAGCTCACACACATGCACTATTGTGAGTCTTCTCGGTTTAGTATTTTTTTGGTTTTTTATCTTTGTCTATCTCCACCTCAATCATGGAGAGAAGATGGAAACTGGAGTTGACATGGAATGTGAAATGAGAGAACATAATAGTAATAGATACGTACAAGGAAAATGTGTTGGCGACAGTTGTTTGTTGTGTTGCCTATCTGCCTTATATATCTTCATCATCATTATCATCATCGTCGTCGTCACCACGAAAGCTGAAGCATTTTTTGGCTCGTCTCAGCAACACACAAAAAAAACTGTTCCATCTTCTCTACCTACGTGAAAATGCTTATCAAAAGAGAGAATCAACCTCTGTGCACACTGGTGCTAGTGTGTTTTTTTTGTACTGAAATAGATGTACATAATAAAAATAAGGAAGAGTGGAAAAGGCGCAGTGAATTGATAATAGTGAGAGAAAACATCATTGCGGAATGCACACAAGACCAAAAAAACAGCAACAAAACCTAACCCGAGAGTAACAACAAAAATTAACGGAATTTTTTTTTCGGAGATCGTGTGCGGGTCGTAATGTCATCTCATCTCACCACCGCCACCATCACCACAGACCAGAATAGCATCATACTATATATCTTTATTTGCCTCAATGTTCCATACTAATTATATAACCCCAAATGGACACACTCAAGGAATACATATACATATACACGTTGATACTTACATTACCCACTTCACACTATAAAACATTTTTTGGAACTGTGTAATCTATATAAACAAACTTTTTTCTTACGCCACAAATTGCAACCACCACTGCACTAGAGGAGTCGCCGACAAATGATAATATATAGTGCACAGAACATAGTGCAATGCAGTATTTACTGAAAATACTGAAAATGTAAGTAAAAGCTGCTAAAACCCTAGGAAAGGGAGCATAGAGATACCAGGAGAATAAAAAATAAGGAAGAGCATCCTTTTTCCATTGTTTTTTTTATTATTTTACCGCTGACTTTGGCAAGAAGTTCCAGTTCCGAAGTGTTGTATTTTTTTGGTGTGGAAATTGTATCGTGTTTCCTTCATGTGAGATTTTCTTTCAGTGTAATCAGATACGCGTTTTTGTGTGTCGCTAGTCTTTCCGTTGCTCCAGGAATAAAAAATACCGCATGTGAAAGTGGTTTGATGTGGAAAGCAAATAAGTCTTCTGTACACCACCACCATCATAAATATATAAAAGGTGTGTACATAAATGAAAAGTTAACATGCTAATCAAACCAAACACGAGTCACTAGTTTAACCTGGCTTTTTTTCATAAATGATTGATATAAAAAGTATTGTACCGCGTAAAAAGCTAAGTATACAGAAAATGGTTGAATCAGAGAGTTTTATACATTGTGTGTGCACACAATGATAAACGCTGAATGAAAAATGGATGCACATTACCCGTTCTCCCGTGCTGACTGACTACTTAATGCAAACTGGTCGTAACTTATGACTTAATCTAATACTGGCATAATCTAATAAGTTAATGGGTTACCTCATGCACCCGCGTTTTCACGCTTTTGTACTCCCCAACACCTTCCATTCCTGTAATGACTAGCTCATTGGAAGGAGGAAATGCTTCCGGAAGCAAGTAACGGTGTTTTCTTCGCACTTATGGTGCAGGAGTGCCCAAGGTGAATTTATTTGAGAGAGAGAGAGGTAAAATAATATATATTGGAGGTGTACGCGTGTGGAGCGTACTTTTCTAAAGCGCATTTCCTTGAGGCTGTGTGTAGAGCGGCGGTGGTTATAAGGAAAATAAATGTGGAAGAAAGGGAAAGTTAAGTGGAGAATTGAAGCTTGACAGATCACGTTACATGGTTTTCTCTCTTTCTCTCTCACTCAGTCATTCACACACAAGGCGTGATTTTGCTCCACAATATTTTTCATTCTTCGCTCATCGCTGCCTCGTGTAGAATATACATTATGGTTTCTTAAATATGTTCCCGCTGTCAGATGGAGGATATGGCACCTCTTTTACTCAAAACACCACACTCCTCAGACACTCTTCTGTACACTGCTTCTGAAGCACAATTTTCTTCCCCGCTTCGCCGGCGAAATAACCGTTTTTCATGGGTGATGGGTGTGGAAATGATGGAAATATTGGTACATTCATTCACTCAGACAGTTACTTCGAGAAAATAAAGTGATGGAAGGAGAGAGAAACTCCAGTTTTCTCTCCGAGTATTATGTTTTAAGGTGGTTGAGTGTGTGTGGCGCAACGTGTTCCGAGAATGGTATGGTTCACTTAACACAATAATAATAATATTCAGGAGAAAACGGTGAGGCTGGGTTTTTAGTGTGCCTTCTCATAATTTTTTTGGTGGAAAATAGTAAAATAGCATCATTCCAATTTTCGTGTTAACTTTCATATCAGATGACGCTTTATTGTTGCGACCTTTTCTTGTTGTTGTAAACGATGTAACATGGCAGTGCAGTTTGCAGTCTCCTTAAAAAATGTCTGAGTGACACTAATAGACCAGCGTTATTACTATGCACGTTTCATAAAAAATAATGGATATAATGTGCACAATTCTTTGTGACAGGATCAGTGAGAGAGAGAGGGAGAGAGAAAAGTCAGGGGGTGCAAAACACATACTGACTTTAGCATTTCTAAAAAAAATATTTAACTTCTGTTGCATTTCCATTTTTCTCGCCGTTTCACTCATGCACACAAGGATTTTGTTTTCATGTGTGAGTATTAATATTTAAGCTCGGCAGGAGGAACGAGAGGCAATCATGGATATGGTAATAGTAATCATAATGATAATATGCATAAGCCGTTTTTGCTGGTAGCACCACGTGAGAAACTCAGTTTGAGTGGAAACTAGAAAAACAAAACAAAGCAAACAAGTTTTCCCATTCATTTCTGAATCCAGAAAGGAGACATGGAGAAGGAGGAGGACTTGTATAAATACGGGAATTTTCCCAGTAAAGTCTTTCTAAAAGTATTATATCGCAAACCCAAAGAATCCAAGCTTTATAGATGCCTGTACTATGCTGATGATGATGATGGTGGTGGGAGCAGTAACAAAACAAACAACAAAGAAAAAGGGTATTTTAAGTGGAATACAAAGTCTCTTATTTAGCAATGCAAACTGCGCCCTAAACATTTGAAGAAATAAATGGATAAACATTATGGGCTATTGCCAGACATTTACTGCATAACTAATTACTTCATCGTTGTTCCCTCCTTCTGTTCCCTTCCAACAAAGAGTACAAAACTGGGGAGGATTTCCCTTTTGTTCTACTCTTTTTTTTGGTGTGTGTGCGGAAATGTTTCTTGCTGGATATATGGATACACTCATCTTGGCTGTTGTGGAGTGCGGAGTTCATGGACGCAAGGGGAAAACGTAGCAAAAAAAAAAGATTCTGGGTTGGTTGGCCACGTACACCAGTTAATAATAATCGTCGTGAGCACACGGAGGAATGAGATGGAATGAAAATGGGAGAAAGTGAGCTTGGCTTTTAGTTTCGCGACAAAAAATTAGACATATGCCGTCACGCTCTCTATTGCACAACTAGAGTGGAACAGGAAACGCGGAAACTTTTTCTTCTTCTTGGTTTCTCCCCGAAAAAAGCTGATGATGATGATGATCACGTTTTTTTCCTTGAGTTTTAAAGTGCCGTGGCGCCCTGTTGCGCCAACGGGTTTTTCTCCTTTTCCATCCTGGAATAATTTAAGGATCTGAGTGTTTTCATTATGATGACAATATGAACTGGACTTATGGCTGTGGTAAGGAGAGCAGAAGTAAGTAATTTTTTTCTTTCAGGAGAACAGGTTTTTCACTGAAAAAAACTTGGGAGCATGAAGTGCAGGCGGAACGTAAAGTATATACTGAAGACCCATTACAGTTGTACATTAAACAATACAATATCGTATATCATCTTTTTTGGAGTTCCCTCTTCCTCATACTTTCCACTTGCTTTCAAACCCAAAAAACCAACTTAGGTAATGAGGATATGAAGGAGAAACATCTTGGGTGGCAGTAGCATTTAAGGCGGAAGTAAATATGGTAGTGGCTTGTCTACTTTTCATGAACCATCTTAACATCCGCACACACAAAAGTACGAGGTGTAGGAGCAGTCGTATTTAATGAAGTTTCATTACCTTCACCAACTCCTTTTCTACTTACATGTGTTTTAAAAAAAATGATATGCTGGCTGTGGAAGCTAACAAGGAAAGTTTTGTCGGTTTTCGTTCCTTCTGTGCGTCCGCACTTCCTTCATTTGTTCTTTCCCGTCATCATTATCAACATTATCATCATCATTGGTCGCTTACCAGGAGAGTCTCAACTGATGAAACATTTTCTGTTTCATTTCAGCCGACCAAAGTGCTGTGTAATAATATGTTTCTACAGTTTTTTATGCGAGTCGAAGAACCAACCAAAAACTTTATGAAAATGTGTATGTGATGTTTGGAGGGAAATGATGAGGAAGCTGTTTAGAAAGGGCTTTTCGCATTTACTAAAATTTCTCCAGGAGCAGTCGGAAACGAAGGCAGGATATGCAAGGTTTTAACCGGCTAGAAAACTTTTTTATCTGCTGCTTTTTAATTTCTTAGTGGTCATTACTGGATTTTGCATTAGGGGATATTAGGAGTCTCCTGCAAAAAAAATGGAGAGCCGCACACACACAAGTGTGATGATAATGAAGCTCGTGTTCTAAAACAAAAATGGACACTCGTGAAAAATGGATTCCTTTTTACCTAATGTGTGCACCACGTGTGGATTCACAGGACTCGGGCTTATTACGCTTATTAATTTTTTTTTGTTTCCAAAAAATATGGAAAACTAATGATTTACTCGAGGGAAAGTTAGCTTGATGAGCGAAAAAATATGTGCATTTCAGCTTGTTGTGTTTTCTCTGAATTTCAATTTTCTGCTTGTAATTTTCTTTTTAAAAAAATAATTTCATTTTTACTCAAACCCATTTCGAAAACATGAAAAGTAACAAGATGTTTTCTCGTGGTTGACTAATGACTCTAAAAATCAATGTTTTTTGTGGTCTTTTTTCTCTGTCTCCCGCTCTGCATTTTTACTGCTGTTCTGTCTGTGATTTTCTACTCACTTCACACAACTTCTCCAAAAAAAATCTATAAAAAAAACTTTTTCACCGACACAACACTAAAAAAAACTTATTACTAAAAAACTACGATGATTGCGTGGGACGGGAATTCAGGAATGGAAAAAGACGAAAAATTGCCGGAGCTTGCTGCCCGCGCTGAACAAAGGGGTTTCCTTTGTGAAGTCAGCGGCTTCGGGATCCGTTCAACCTTTGGGACTGTCCAGTTCTGCCTCAAGTTTGAACACGGGCGGTGGTGGCACGGTTGGTGTTGCAGGGTCAAATAGTAGTAATAGCCATGGCGTCCCGTACTCCTCCACGAGCAACACGATTGCACCGAGCAGTGCTCGAATCTCTCCAGCTCCTTTTAAACAACAGGAGCCCCTCCCTTCATCCCAGCTTAACTCTGCTTCTTCCAATAATGCCAACAACATCAACAACAAGCCTAAAAAGGTTTTTCTTCATTTTTAAACAAAAAATATTCCCTACTTCTACTCGTGCTTAACACAAACTATTTACTGTGGCATGTTTTTTGTAAAACAAGAAGGGCTATTGTTTCAGTTTTTATTACTACTAAGATGAAAAAGTTGGAGAAATATGTTTAAATTCGCTTATACACTCTGTTTTCTGGTAACGTAGTTTATTTATTATCTGTGGGCATGCTGTGAGCTAAATGGTTTTTTGTCGGAAAATTTTTTCAAGCACGCGATTGTTTTCTTTTCTTAATTCTTATTTTAAAATGTAATCTTGTTTGGAATTTTTATTTTTTGTATTTCAAGCTCTTAACTCTCTAAAAAATGTTTCCTTTGGTTTTCGTTTTTTCAAGCAGAAAACTAGTTTGTCATTTTGCGTTCATTATGTGTGTAGCGTAACATTATGAGGACGTGTGATTACATATCTTTTGTTGAGGACGGAATGCCTGTAAAAGTATTTTACGAAGTTTTTTTTATGCTTTTCGGTAATGATGAATTTTTTTAATACACGGATTTATTGTCATGTGTCTCGACGTAGGTAGGTGCATAATCTATTGTTTTTTTACTACTTTGACTAGGGAAAACATAATAAATTTGAAAAGTGTAAGTATTCAGTTTATGTTTACTGCATCCTGTCATATCCACTGCGGCACGCCATTATGTTTGATTCTTACACAAGGAACTTTGTGAAAAAAAACTGCACCTATTATACATGCATCCGTGGATAAGACTGTTTCATTTCTTTTTTGTATTCGTGCAATAAACTTTGATACACTGGATTTTCCAGCATGTCTCCCTTTAACAAAAAAAGGAATTCGATTATCTTTGATTTTTATATTGTTTGGTTCGTGCAGGTAGATAAAAAATGAGATTGCCTTTCATATTTTCGTTCCCCAAGTCGTAGTTAGTGTAGCATAAAAGAAAATAATAATAGTTATGTAATAACGTATTTTTGTAGAGTAGTGACATGTCTAATCTGTTATACAAAACGATTCCTCACTTATTTCACTTGCTCACTGAGTGAAAACTGCACCAAGTTGAGTTGAGACGTCCCCCATTTCCTTATATATATTTTAAAACGTAATATTATGTGCACACGTAATATATGTGTGAGTAATCTTGTCTACTATAAAAAATGGATGGTTATCCAGACGCGTGTGCTTCGGGAAAAACACACGTCTGCTGTGGCTGTCTCTCTGCTTAAACTGAAAATGTGATTTGTTCTTTGATTTCAGGAAAAGGATGGGATCAAGAAGAAGCGGAGCAAAGAAGGTAAGACGTGTAATATATCCTCGTTCTCTCCCTTCCTTTTGACAAGCAATGATAGATTGATCTCACGAGACAAGAGTCTTTGTATACAAAATTTTTTGTAATACAGTAAAGAAAACTGTGAGAAAGGAGTAAAGCGAATGAGATGAAAATCCAGGGAAAAAACTCTATCAAGTTTTAGGTATTCCACCAAGCTACACTTACATACACAAACATACACTCTTTCTCCATTTCTTGTGCCTGAAGACAAACAGCTTATTTTTCGCTGCTTTCACCATTGCTCACTTTTAAGAATTTTCACTCCTGCATACACACTGCATCCACGAGACACACAAATACACATATATCAACATTTCCATGTGCAAAAGAAAGCTGAAGACATATATAGACAAGACAATACATAGTATTATATGAATAGTAAAGAATGACGCGAAGACTATATATTCTCCCTTCTGAGATTTTTATTTAGTTTCATTTCAGGTTTTTTCTTCTTCTCTCTCAATCTACCACACAGTTGGTTAAAAAAAAGTCGCACATGTGTGAAACACTTGTTCTCTTTTTCTCGCACATAAACACAAGAAGAGTTGTACATACTTACATGTGAGAAAAAAAATGTTATGAAATGGAGCGCGCTATTTTTCTTACACACACACAAATAACGGAGAAAGAAGGACATACTACTTTATCATGTTGTTTTCCTTACTTTCACCAAATGACACAGAAAATGGATGGATGGAGTGATCTGAACTGTATAAAACTGTGTCAGGATAGGACTTCAAGCGAGAACAAAATTTCCTTTTTTTTCAGCTGATGACGTTATTAAATTGATCTGTTTTTTTTGTTTGTCTTGAACAAAAAAAGTATTATTATGTAACAATGCTCGCAACAAAAGTATAAAATACTGGATGACAAAACATTCTTCTTTAGATGTATATTTTGGGTGGGCAAAAACAAGACTGGGCCTTATCGTTCCGAGAAAATTTACACTTTTTCAAGATTCAGCTTCATAACAAGAAATTTATGGTTCTCAGGCACAAATTGTTTTTGTCCACCCATTTCGTTAATGATGACAGAATTCTTACAAGACTTAAAGAAAGTTAAATTGTTATCTTAAATTGTACTAATCACATCTTTGTTTCTGTTTTCTTATTTTTCCCTTCCTGTATTTTGCTGTAATGTGTTTGGGACAAAAAAATATATTCGTATACTATACTGTAACCGACTTTGATGCACTCCGCTTTCGCCTTCTTTCACTTCTTTTTTGGTGAGTTGGAAAAAAATATATCTATATTGAAATATTATTATCCTTATTGTATTTGTTATTGTTATCATGAGTTATCATGTAAGGTATGTATGTGCATTTTACGCTTCAAAAAATTAAATTATAGAACTGTTCCCTGGTAGAAAGGAAGAAATAAGATTAATGGTTTATTCTAGTGAAAATAATCAATCAAGGTTGTCCATCTAAACTAACACAATTATTTAGAGAAAAATTTCGACGTAATGTCAAGTATTTTTTAATATATTGTTATGCTCAGACTGACTTTCAGGATTGATATTACCATCATTTGCATTTTTATTTTAGAGAAAGTTCCAGGATATGATATGATATCCTTATATAGTGTTAATAAATTAAACCTACTAATCGTATAAAAGAAAGAATGTTTTCTTAGGAATGAAATATATTATTATAAAAACTGCCTGTGCAAGTCATTAGATCTGATCAGGGCAACCAGCTGATTAATCGTGCATGCAAGCAAAACATAATTATGAGAATTTCCTTTTGTTTTTTAATCATGAAATCAGGAAAAGGCATATTTTCTACGGGAATGCAAAAAAAACTTTTTTTTGAGAGAAAAAAATTCATTGCATAACATTTCACTATTTTTTCGTTTCCTCGTGTCAGGAAAAGAAGTTGTAATACTTGTCATAATATATATATATATTCCTTCTACGATCTCTCGACATCTCAAACACTTTCACTTTTTTCTCAACTGGAAGAAAATATAAATAATAGGTACATCAGCTCCCGGAATTATCCCCACTCGACACTCTCGCCTGTTCTGAAAAGGTGGGACCGGTGCTGTGCGGTATGTTAGTGTGTGTGTCCAATTTTCGCGCGACGACGGTCCGAATCCCCCTGAGCACAACTCCTTTTCTTCCTCTTTGTTCCTGTTGCACTCCATCTTCCGCATACATAAATCAAAAAGAGTTTCTTGACATATGCAAAAAATAGTGCGAGAGCCAGGTCGTGGCCCTTCGTCTGTCTTTTAGGTGAAACGAAAAAAAAATTGAGGAAGACGTACTGGCAGGCTTAATAGTTTCGTTTTTGCGTAAAAAAGTGAAATTTATTACAGGAAACATTCAGAGAAAAAATATTGCTAGCCTAGCAGAAAAGTGGGTCTGAAAATTATACTACTTGCGTGTGTGTGTACGTACAATAAAATATGTAATATTGGTGGCAGAGTATTCATTTTTATTTTTTTTTCGGGTATTATTTCTCCGACACAGATTTCAACAAAAATCCATCAGTCCTTATTGAAGGGGTGCTATTCCGGGCACGCTACTTGGGCTCCACCCAACTCGTCTGTGAAGGACAACCGACTAAAGCCACGCGGATGATGCAGGCGGAAGAAGCCGTGTCCAGAATTAAGGTACGTATTCCCGCATAGTTTTCCTACTTTTTCTCATCTGCTACAAGAATAGTCTTAATTTTTCTGTTCCTTTTTGCGAAAGAAAACAAAAAAGATTTAAGCAACAATTTTTAGAAATAAGAAAAAAACAACAACAACGCCAATTTGTGTTCTTTGATAACCCTTTGTTATAAAAAAGAAGTTGACTATATTTTTAGGAAAGAAGTATACTTTATTTACTTTATACTGGTTAAAAAAGAAAAACTATATTAATGTATATATACGAAAGTAATACGTATACATTTTATAGTTTCATTTTTGGTATTTTAAGTGCCCTTTCGTTACATCTTTTGATTATTTACTTTATACTGGTTAAAAAAGAAAAACTATATTAATGTATATATACGAAAGTAATACGTATACATTTTATAGTTTCATTTTTGGTATTTTAAGTGCCCTTTCGTTATATCTTTTGTTTATGTACCTTTGATAAAACGCATAAAAATATATATTTATAGACGATATATATAGTCGCTCTGTGAGTTTTTTGCGATATGATTCGACGGGACAGACACTCTCTCCGGACCCTTCACCGGCAATTAGAGTCGTTCTTAGTTATTTCCATTTATAGACGATATATAGTCGCTCTGTGAGTTTTTTGCGATATGATTCGACGGGACAGACACTCTCTCCGGACCCTTCACCGGCAATTAGAGTCGTTCTTAGTTATTTCCTTTTTTATTTTATATAATAAAATAAACATTTTTGTATGTACGTAATGTATTCTTGTTATCTATGATCTTCTTTCTTTTTGGGTTTTTATTATGCTTCTTTTTGCGCTTCAAAAAACAGTTTTTTTGTAAAACACTATCCTTTCTGTTTTAGTCATATTTTTGTGATGGTTGTTTGTCTTTCCGTCTCGTTCTTTCCGCTTTGTATGTATGATTTACACAACAAGAAAAATGTGTATGTTTATCTTAAATTATAAGGGAAGCTTTCAGCCGAGCATTTTATGTGATATAGTATGGTAAACTCTTATCCACCCAAAAACAGGAATATACAAGCAAGAAAATACTTTTTTTCCACCAAATCATAATTTTAAGAAAATCTATTTACTTACTCACACTTTTTTTAATTTCACAAAAAATATTATCTTTTTTTGTGATGTATGCCTGCATTTCCTCATAGTTGATGAACGCAGCTATTATGAGGACAATAACTTCTGCAAATAATGTTCGATAATATTTTTTATAACTAAAATATATCCTACCTACTCACTAAAATATATGTATGTTTCTTCAGTATTTTTCCTCTGATTTACCTTCCTATTTTTTCTTAAAGATAACATCATTTGTGTGTACTTTTATGCTCAATTTTTGAACAAGTTATTGGAGCACTCTAATAATAACCACCATGACCAATTTCACTACCACACGTAACGTATGTACTGTGTATGTTTGTACCTTATCTCAATATTATTTCCTCGTTCTATAAAAACTTCTTTTTATACAATCCTCTCCTTTTCTTCCATCCAAGCTATCGATTGAAAGTAAAAAGAAATGCGTACAGCGGAATGCCAAAAAAGCGGAAATTAATTAGTTTTTTAGAACATGAAAAATGGTATTCCTTTGGGGGAAAAAATTGGTTTGTGCAGTTCGTCTTTTTTCCCCTTCCCATCTCCATATTCTATTTTTTAACGTTTTCCCAACACAAAAAAAAGGAATATTGTGTGGAAGCATCCATCGATCGTGTGACAATGAAAGGAAGTTTTTTTTACTCTCTCACTAAAGCCGTGACATTTCCAGTTATAAAGTTGTACGTTCCTTGTCGGCAAGGAAAAAAGAACGTGATTGAAGTTACAAGAGCATTAAAGAAGTATGACTTCTTACCTGAAAAAAAAGCAGGCACGACCATGGAAATATGAAGAAGATATGTATAGAAAGGAGAAAAAAATGTGTGCTCCACTTTTTATCACTTTTATCGAGTTTTTTTCTTCCTTTTCTGTAGTAAACTGGGCCACTCCTTGTCCTCTTCTCCACGTTTTCCTTGTGTAAATATTCCGACGTTGTGTGTGATTTACATGACACATTTTACATGAGAGCAACCATGAAACTAAGAATCCTCTTTCGTTAGATAAATGAGTGAATATTCATAATGATGATGATATTTACGTAGAACATTTTTTTTTCGGGGGAAAACATATCATAACAATGATAATGCTAATAATGTAATGATGAAGAAGTTCACATTTTGTGTACCAGTTTTATTATTATGATGGTTATTATGTCTCTGAGAAATCCGTTTTAATGAAGCAAACTTATATCTTGTCCTTGACATTTTTAGCCATTTTACCATTGTCATTATTATTTTTCATAGCATTATCCTTTCCAAAATTAGTGTACATACATGATAATCCATAATATTATACATATCTCTGTCAATATATCTATGATAAATTATTATGTGTGTAAAACAATCTGTTTTTTATGTAAACGCACCACAAAAAATTCTCTTGCTCTATCTCTCATATTTTTTATTGGCATGCTCTAGTATATTTATACAATATTATTATTATTATTACTACAATATAGTGTATCTTATCCGTGTTTTTTACCTTCCATGTTTGTGTAGCCTTATTAGAATCCCCCATTCTACCTTTTCATGGGGGATCAAACTTAATTATTTCATATGAGCAGCAAGCAGCAAAGCCACAAAAGCAGCAGCAGCCAAAGCAGTATAACCCCAAAATCATCTTTTTAGTTACCTTTATTGCATTTTTTATTGTTCCGTTTAAAGGGCAAAAAACTTGCAAAAACATTCTGTGTGCGCGCTTCTTTATTGTCAGCAAAAATATTTTCTCCTTTCTCTCTCTCTATTTCTCTCGTTCTAGTTGTTATGTTTCATGTTATGTAATAAGTTGATATTTAGTATCAGCTTTTGATGGTTATTGTGACCGTTCCTCTAATTATCATTCTGTTGGTATTATCATTATTTATTTTTTATGTTACCTGTTCTTACTATTCATGTTTATCCAGCATTGTCGTTATGTCCGTCGAAAGATCAGTCTTATTTTTTAAGCGGTTTATACCTATGTTCGTACTTGTGTTAATTTTTACTTGGTTTGCGTTATTATCATTACTATTATTATTACACGATTTTTGCAAAAAAAATAACGGGTTTGGTTAGGAATGGACATTGCTTGGACATAAAAAAGATTATCTTTATACTCTATTTATAATTTATTAGTCTCATTTGTTATTACAATTTACCCCCTCGTTGTGAAATTTATGGCTAGATTATTCGGATAAAAAGGTTGGTTACCTATTTTGATTCCGGAAATTTTTTGTACTTGGGAGCGAACGACCATGTGTGCAGCCGTGAATCAAGCACACATCATGAATTATTGTTCTTGACTTCAAGAAAATGAAGAAAAAGGATGTCAAGAGAATGTGAAATGAAGATGTGTAGGTAGAACTAAAGACTAGACACACAATTTTTTATTCTTTGGCTCATTAATAATGCGACATAAGGTTTCTTCAACAACAATTTCAGCTCATTCTTTCCTTTACTTTCCCCCAAAAATGCCAAAGAAAGAATTCAAAGGGAAGTGTCGTTGACTTTCCATACCACATCTTTTTAAAGAGGTTTTTATAGCTGTTTTGCATTCTATTAGTGACCTAATATTTATTATACTTACATGCAAACACTACCATATAATCATTATACAAGATCACATATATTTTTTGTGTCTCTCTCCCGTATTTTACTTTTTTTATTTTTACGTACACCATGTGGAACTGTAAAAAACGCTAAATAAGCAAGCAGGAAAGTGTTTGTACGAAAAGAAGTGAGGCTGCTGTGAGAGAGCCCTTGTTGTGTATCTAATATTTCTAAACACACAGACCCAAGTGGAGCAAAGTGATCTCTCGACTGAGACAGAGACGCTTGGAACGCATAACGTTTCCACTGACTCAGCGGAGCCCATCATGCACAACAACACTTCCACAAGCACGACTACTACAACCACCGCCGCTCCACCAACGGCCACTTCCACCTCTTCCTCCTCAGCATCCTCCGCTTTCACTCCAAACGCCGTCGACAAAGCTGAGCAATCGCAGCCCCAGTTCGAAGATTATCTTTATGCAGAAGACGATGACTCAGGGGATGAGAGCTGTGTCGAGTCAGAAGTTCTTTCATAAAGGTCACCACGCGATTCAGTCGCCCACCTCCTCCGCACGCTCCTTCCAAGCGCCATGCTTTGGGGGAACGAGCCCAGGCGAGCAGGGGACTCTTCCCCCGTCCGCGCATTTTGGGCCTGCTTGTGGCTCCGCCCTCCCTGGCACTATGTTCAGACTCAAGTTCATTGGCTCACTTGAGGTTGACGATTACCTATTATAAGCCGAACTTTTGGAAAGACTAGACATTCGTTCTGTTAGTGCTAGATATGAATTTAGCTGTGTGTTTTCTCTGTGGGAATAAATTTATTTCAACCAGTGAAGATTAAGTACAATTGCATACGTACACTAGGAATAAAAAGTAAGAAAAAGAAGACGACAAAGCAAGTAAATTACGGCGACAAATCAGAAGGCACTTTCTCCATAAGTCTGTAACTTCTACTGTACTAAACGTAGTACGTCGAACGGAGAAATCTCTAAGCGACTTCTCTCTTCATTTTGACATTTTTTCATGTTTACCCAATGAATGTCTGGTCTTTCCAAAAAATCTAAGTTGAGCCAATGAGTATTTCCAAAAATTCTTTCGAACAATTATTGACAGGTTGACGAAGAGGTCGGCAGTGGCAAGAGACGGAGAAAGCGTCCAAAAAAGACTATGGTTGAAGAAGCCGTTCTCAAAATGAAGGTGGGATGATCAAAAGACTAAAAAAATAAACACATAAAATCTCTCTCTCTCTCTCTTCCACCTACTTTTATACCTACCGTGCTCGTCTCTATATATTTTTTTATTTAGTTTTGTTTGCTTTTATTTTCTTTCTCAGGGAAAAAAAGTGTACCCTTCTTGATATGATTACCTAATATACATGTTATAAAAAATAAAAGTGTGTTCAATGACAACAACTGCTTTTTGCACCAGGAAAGATTTTTTATATAATATTACATAGTTATATATGTTTACAAAGATGATGATCCTTATTTTTATATACTTTTCCATGTATCCCTCCCTTTCTTGCCGCAATATTGATCCTGCCGAGCAAGCAAAAAAAGCAAGCAAAAATTGCGTGTGGAATGAATGATAAAAAATATTTTTTTACAAAAAAAAAACTTTAGCTCTATCATAATAATAATAATAACGATAATACCGCTATGCTATATCTCAACAATGACTCTGGCTTTTCTTATCGTTCTTGTTTACCTCTGATTTAAAAAAAATCTGATGAAAGCTTCTACTTACGATGCGCTTGATTTTTATGTACTTAATACATTACGTAGATATCTACGTAGGCAAAAAAGTACCTATTGTTGAAGCTTCTATTATGATCCTGGTTATTTTTGTGCGTGTTTCGTTTAAAAAGAAATGCTTTTTTAAATTTTCTTGGGCTTGGGTTTCCTCTTAGTTGTAAGTGAACGGGAAAGGATACGTTTTTCAAGGCTCTTTGAAACATATCATACTTTTTTTTAGTTTAGTGCATATAATATTTTGTCATTAGGATATCTTGATGCATGGATAAGCATGACAAGACTGAAAAATAAGCGGAGTGAGCATGAGTTAAAGATGGTGATGATTTGATGATGTCTGGGTGAATATTTTTTTTTTGTTTCTTCGTCTTCCAACTTTCTTTATCAACTTCAACCAGAATTTTTTTTAGTGGAGGAAAAGCAACATCATCAAAAACTATCCATTTAATGTGAATGTAATAATAAAAAAAGTGTAGAGAGAAACAGTATTCGGTAGAAGAATGGAAATAGTAGAAAGCAGAGAGATGATTGAAAAGAATCCTGTCTCTACTTTTTTCGTACTCAACAGTACAATATTTTACTCTATTGATGCATGGATAAGCATGACAAGACTGAAAAATAAGCGGAGTGAGCATGAGTTAAAGATGGTGATGATTTGATGATGTCTGGGTGAATATTTTTTTTGTTTCTTCGTCTTCCAACTTTCTTTTTCAACTTCAACCAGAATTTTTTTAGTGGAGGAAAAGCAACATCATCAAAAACTATCCATTTAATGTGAATGTAATAATAAAAAAAAGTGTAGAGAGAAACAGTACTCAGTAGAAGAATGGAAATAGTAGAAAGCAGAGAGATGATTGAAAAGAATCCTGTCTCTACTTTTTTCGTACTCAACAGTACAATATTTTACTCTTCTTAGTTTCTGCTTGTTCCTTTCAAATCTTTGCTATATACAAGCATTTAAAAAAATGAAGATATCCGTTGAATATTGTTTTTTAAAGTTTATATACTTATTTATGTATACTGGTTTCATACTTATCTACTGCTGGGTCAGAAGAATGAAGTGTTGCTCTCTCCTCGAAACAGATTAGATTTGTTTAGTGTAGTGAAGAACTCTGGAAGAAAATAATAACGTTCTCACAGGAGGAGAGGAAATGAAGGAGGCTGTTTTTATCCTCTCCCTTTCTTTTTTTCTAACAATTTTTAGAAAAACAAGAAGTATATATTTATAGACTTACCAGTACTAGAGAAAAAAAAACATTTTTGGTTAACTTACTAGAAAGAGAAAAGAAAAAACTCTGTTTTTTTATTTTGTTCCTTGTGCTCTCTCTCTCTCTACATATCATTGAATTGTGTTCCCTTTTTTTTGAATTGCTGCGTTGTGATTGTTCTTTGACTCGCTGTCATCTTCTCTCGCTCGTTCGCTCTCTCTCTCTCTCTCGCTCTCTCACTCACACTACTTCTTCTTTTGTGTGAACTCTTTGTCATGTTTGATGACCATCCCTGTTTCTTGTGGACACATTTACAGTCCTTGGTAAGAGCCCTTTTTCTCTTCTATTCTCATTTTTTCTCATTTTCTGTCTCCACCACCACCACCACAACGTAAATTCAGTAAACAAAACAATACTAATACTTATACTCCTCCCAAATATCCTCCAATGAAAAACAACTACCACAAAGGAAATTAATTAACACAAACAGAATGAAGATAAATCAACGCAAGAGTAAAAGCTTTACATTAGTTCGACTTATCCACTAGAAATAAAATTGACAAATTCCGGGAAAGGTTTGAGTAGGAATTCACTTCACGTTTTCTTTTTTGCCAAGAGTAATTTTTTATTGTGGCTATAATTGAGTTTCATGTCAACACGATTTCAAGTGCAGATAGGGTTGTTTTTGTGTGTGTGTTGAACGAAAACTGATGAGTTGTTAGTTAATTATGGAGCATATTGTAGAAATGTGCGCTACAAATGTCTAGTCGGCTCTCAGTCCAGTTTTGAGATATTATAATATACACCCACAGGCAAAAAAATAATTTGTCCAAGATTTTTTCTTTTTTTGTAGCCACCAAAAATCCTATTTTGTTTCGAGAATATTGTGAACGTTATGAATGAATTGCACTGTTGCAACCCTCATGACTATTATGATTATTTTAAGTACATAAAACTGATTTTTTTATTTCGTAGCTTTTCCCAATGCGTTGTACTACATCAAAACTTCATGTTTTAAATACCTCCCACCACCTCGATAATTTATTTTTTGAACATATTATGTATTTTAGCTGATGTTGTATATGTACGTATGATAATCTGGTGTAACATTCAAATTACCTAAGCTTTTTCTAGTTTTTATTAGTGCTTACATTTTAAGTTTACTTTGTTTAAGTTTACAATTTTGGTTAGTTAGAATCTTAGTTAACTATTATTTACTGTTTAAATTAAGTTATTTTTTATGGTTTCAGTTACTTTAATTTTATGGTTATTTTATCATTATCTCTGTAAATGTTGTGCCGATAAGGTAAAAAAGTGATACACGCATTTAAGCAGCACAACACCACCACCGTTTGTTGACTGTATTTCTGTAGAAAAAAACATGGAATGTATATAAATCCTGCGGACATCACACTTTCTTATGCTGAGGCTCGAAAAAATCAAAGGATTTACCACTATTGTAATTTTAATTCGTTTCCCCGCATCCACTTCTCATTTTTTTCTGTGATGGCCATAATCCTTAAATTCTTACAAAAATGATATTATGATAAATTAGGACAAGTTCTTTCAGCCGAAAAGCTTTTTTCGCCAAAATGCACCCCTCTTTCTCTCAGCCAAAATTTATTATGTTCAATTTAATTCTTGTTAAGTCATCCTATTACCCTGAATTGAATTCTTAATTTTTTCACACCAATTCCACCGTTTTAAAGAAGTTACGTTAAAAAATAGAAGTTCTCTTGTGTTATTTTTTTATCTATGTGATAAATTTGAAGCATTTTATCCTGTTCTATATTTGTGATATCACATCCTAATTATGGTAGCTTTTTAAGATGTGCATGCACCATTTAAAATACATCCAATGTATGAAAATGTTATATTTTGTAGGCTCCCGAGGGAGAAACACAACCCAGCACGGAAGTTGATTTGTTCATATCAACGGAGAAAATCATGGTGCTCAACACTGACTTGAAGGTATTCCACTCCAGTCAATTGAATTCATGAATGAATGTCGGACAAAGTGATATGATACACAGCAGTGTCAAAGAAGATAACACTAGTTTCACAACAATATTTATAAAATGTTTTGGATTTGGAGGTTGTGTTGTTGTGCGCGCGCATATCATGTGTCAAATAAAAAGTGAAAGTTTATGTTTACTATTTACATAAACTCTATTAAGTTGTTTTCTACTATATTGTTTTGAAACAGGAAATAATGATGGATCACGCTCTACGGACGATCTCGTATATCGCGGATATCGGTGACTTGGTGGTGCTTATGGCTCGCAGACGTCCAGTCCCCTCCGATACCCCAGAAGACTCGAAAATAGCCCGACCTCCAAAAATGATTTGCCATGTGTTCGAGAGTGATGAGGCGCAGTACATTGCTGTACGTTTTATAAATTTGTTATTTTTTTATATCTTAATAAATTAGACAAAGTTGTTCTAATCATATATCACGTCTTATCATCATACCAGCATTGTATCGTTCAATGGCGTAGCATTCTTCAAGTGCATCTCTGTCAATCGGTCAGTTATTTTCTTGTTTTGTGCATTTTAGCAATCGATCGGTCAAGCCTTTCAAGTGGCTTACATGGAGTTCCTCAAAGCGAATGGGATCGAAGACCAGAGCTTCGTTAGGGAAATGGATTATCAGGAGGTTCTCAACTCCCAAGAGATTTTTGGAGATGAGCTCCAGATGTTTGCCAAGAAGGAACTTCAAAAGGAGGTAAGCTAAGTAAACAAGATTTTCCTGGCTCTCTGTCTTTTCTTTCCAACATCGCCTCCGCTAATATTCCGATATTGTTTTTTATCCTATCATCTTCAGTTTCTCAGCCGTTGTCTGGTTGTGTGTGCCTCTCTGCTTTTTTTAAAGAAGCACGCAACTTGACCATTATCCGATTTTTTTCCTTTTTCAGTTGATCACTTTCACAGAAAAAAAGATATCTTGTTCCATCGCTTTTGCAATTTTTATTATGGGATATAATATTGTCTTTTCCCAGGAAAAAATCTTGAGGAAATAATATTGAAAAAAATGCTATGGTTGAAGAATCCCCTCGTTTCTTACATTTTGAGATTTTTTCAAGGAAGGAAAATTTTCTAGATACATACTTGAAAACCATGAAACCCATCCATTGTTTTTTCCATATATGTCTACTATATTAAGTAATAATAATCATACTCGAAATTGATCTAATGTTGACTTTCATTGTATGAAATCTTTTTTTTTACAACAGGACTTCCTCTCTCTACGTGCCAAAACTATATTAAGGTATGATGATGAATGTCATGCTTTATGTGTGTGAAGTTAACATAGCATTTCCTTTCTCCGACAACGGGGAATGTTCCAAAAACTACTTTTTAATGTTATTTTAAAAGTGTATCCACTAACTTTTTCTCTCTCATTTTTCCCTACGTTACTTTGGACTCGTATGCAGAATACGAAGTCACAGACTGTGGTAAAATTAACAGTCGTGCCATGTCCTCCCGTTGTTGAGGTAAAAATAAAACGACCCGACACGAAATACCAACTTGGATTCAGTGTGCAAAATGGCGTGGTAAGTTTATTGCCTTATTTATGCCCTCCTTATATACATCTAAACTAACTGGGAATGGAAGGGAGGAGGAGGGTGCAACTCGAAAATGTTGTAGTATAATATGCCGGGGAGACACTAAAGAATGGATGGGAATATTTGGACCAGCTTATTCTTGTTTAAAGCGTAAATAAATAAGTATCTTGTTCTATTCCACGCACAGATTTGTAGCCTTCTCCGCGGCGGAATAGCCGAACGTGGAGGTGTCAGAGTTGGCCATCGTATTATCGAAATTAATGGACAGTCAGTTGTAGCAGTCCCTCACGAGAAAATTGTTAACTTGCTAGCTACTTCTGTAGGAGAGGTAATCATATTTTCCGACATAAAATTTTACTCTCATAATAAGGCTTTGTGGCATCTCTAGGAAATGGTGTCAAGTATAATATTTTAATCCTGGTTTATGTTTATGTCTATGCACAGATCAATATGAAAACGATGCCCACTTCCATGTTTAGACTGTTAACTGGTATGTAAATAGTGATGCACAATAATATTATAGTAGGTGATATGACCAAATATGTATATGTATAATTGTAACTTTATACAGGCCAAGAAACTCCACTCTATATATGATTGCAACAAGTGCCCCATGATTCACATGTTTACCACGAAGTATTTCAAGAAGTTTTTATCGGTAAGTACGATGTAATCAATCTTATTATTCGTTTACTTACATCAAAATAATTAATTCAAAAACTGTTTCGTGGCAATCAGTCAGTGATGTCACATATAAAATTTTAACGAAGAGCAAGTAATGTCCATTCCCTTCTTACTTCATTCTTGTAATACCGTCATAAAGTATATCACATCATACATCACCAAACAATTTTTATCCTAGTTCCAGAACTTTTAATGTATGTATGTATGATAACTAAAATTTATAACCTTTATGTATGCAGGTATTGTTGCTCCCAGGTTACGAACTACTCGCTCTCACAACCTCGGTAGACTGTTAACTGGCCAAGAAACTCCACTCTATATATGATTGCAACAAGTGCCGCATAATATTTTACAGTCAATTGCTTCATCGTTGATACTACCTTCTAGTCTCACTATTACACACGAACTCTCAAATCAACTGTCTGCAGAGTAGTTTACGAAAAAATCATCATCATCGCGGGAGGGTGAAAAAGGATTCCTAATTGTAGCTGCCATGCAAAAACAAGTATATGAATTTAATGATTATTACTTAAATTCTAAATATTGTACACATTTTAATGGTCTCTCTTCTTGTGCCGAAACTCAACAAGATATCATCATGAAAAACTGACTTTTCTCGTTAAGGTGATTCGTTATAAGGCCAGATTTGTTGAAGCAAATAATGCTTCGTTTTAGTAAGTATTATAATAATTATTATATAAAGTGGAAATTTACGATGAAAATATTTAAACAGCCACAATATTTATATAAGTACTTTTGAGTGATTTCTTGGGATCAGGAAAACATAACAGTGCTGTGTAGAGGCTGAAGTTTAGCGGAATAAAAAATGTATAAAGACGTAATCCAATTTTTATTTGGTTTTTGTGGAAAAGTGAAGTGTATATTATCCAAGTTCGACATTTGTTCCAAGAGAAACTAAATATTCCAGCTTTGTCCTGGATGATTTATGTGCGTACATATATATACAATGTAATGTAGAAATGAGTGTGGTAGTAAATTTGTGACTGGAGGCATCTCATAACACGTGCTTATATAAGTATGATAAAAAAAAGATGATTCTGTATTATATAAGATAAAAAAGGATTACTTCTAGCAGTTTTGGATAATACCGTTATTGAAAACGCTTAAAAAGGTATCATGTAGTTTAGAGCTAAAAAACATAATGCTTACTTGAGAAATACTGTGGAATGGCCCGCTCTCCACATTAACGAAAAATATTAGGATTGGAATCGTATGGATGAGCAAGTTTTTGGGTCTCATGTGCCTTCAGAATGGCTTCGATGTATGGGAACAACGTTATTGTATTGTCTGCTTATTCAGAAAAGGGAAAAAATTAAGTTGTACAATTGACTTTAGAAGCATTGCCATCAATACTAACCCAAAGAATTTTGTATTATAATTTCGACCGAGGTTTGCCAACTGCAGTAGTTGCCACAAGTGTGCTGTTAGTAGTGGTTTTGTTACCAGTATCGGTTGTGTCGTGCGAATGCGAGAATTTAAAAAAAAAGTCCAATGGTAGTTTAATATTTAACCGAAATGTTCATGGCACATCGATTTAGCTTTTACTGAAATATTCAGTTACCAACAACTTTGAAATGGTGATTATTATGAAAGTATTAATATAAACCAAATAGTTGAATACCGAATCATCGTGAAATATAGCGAAAATGGTTTCATGCAAAACGCAAACTTCAGGCAAATCTACCTGTCTTGCCATGAACTAACTAATAAGTCTAATCACCAATGCAATTCTTTTGTTTAGCATCGAAATGTGAACGATTTATGTATGTATAAACGATTTTACTCACAACATGATCTAATGCAATGGGTCACTTAAGTGAAATGTATGCGCAGTAATACCCCAAATGATGAGCAAAGGTTAGTCACTTTTTAAAGCAAGCTGAATGTTCTTTAAGTTTTAATTACCCACTATAAAGTCTTCATTGAGGGAAATTCTAAAGTTCCCCGCTTTTTTGTATGTTAAAACGTTTCATAGAAGGAAAAAGCTTCTTTCGTGAAGTAATCTCGAAGAAAATAAAACTAGGCTAATAAAGATGAATTTCTTAATCTCAGTCGTAACAAGAAGGTTCGGTTTTTTAATACTTTTAGCAATTTTTGGCCTCCTTCATATTCTCAATTTTAATTAGAAAAAGAAACATTACTGCGGGATGCGTAGTAGATGATGGGCTTTTAAAGGAAATCTCTTTGTGGTCATCAAGTCAAATTGAAATATTATATCCTTGATGACGCATATAAATTCACATATTATTGTTAAATGT
>JAHZNF010001514.1:0-10679 GCA_027744215.1 Troglopedetes dispersus
AACCTGACTTCTGTTGGAAACGGTACCAAAGCCGGCATGCGTGTGGGGTTTTGAATTTATCACTCATCAAAAAATCGCAAAATCCTTTCAAACAAGGAGAGAAGTTAGAGGCGATTCATGCAAGAAACTCTTGCAGAATGAAACCTGCTACAATTACCAAAGTCTGCGGTAGGTTGATACGAATCCATTTTGATGGAATGCCACAGGATGACCAGGAGTCATATCAATGGGTGAGCTGCGAGTCATCGACAATTTACCCTGCCGGCTATGCCGCAATTGTTGGGTATCCAACGGAAGGTGTGGCTGAGTCAACAGTATATACACAATAGTGATTAGGTATTTAGACAAATCACTAAGGACATCTGCGTCATGTTAGTCATCAGTTGTTGCGCATTCCTCCAGGTTCAACGTTTCTTTAGTTAACATATGAACAGAATAACTATATCTAAAAACAAACTTTTAATTTGACCGGGTAATCCACTAATCCAATTAGATTTCCTGCAAAAATGACAGTGACCACGGCACAACTGTAAATTGTTTTCCAATGACAGGAAGAATATGAACAGAAATTGTAAATGGGTATATATAGTTTGTTTTTGGCTACTAATGAGTTAAACACAAATTAGAATACGAGATTAATTTTAATTGTTTGCGAAACTATAAATTAAAATTCGTAGATACCTAATATTACGTAGCCTTCAATTGCGGAGAACTTATTGCAAAATTATTTCTGAACTCCTACTTTGGAATGTATGACGGAACCTGAATTTTGTATTTTCACTGAAGAATTGACGATGAATTAGTTTGTACACTTCCCCAACATCTACTAGACTTAAAATTTGTCATGGGTTTTGGGATGCCGAAGATTTCATCCAGCGTTTAAAAAGCACAATAGGTAAATAAACTACTTTCATGATTGAATAAAAGTTTTTGCAGAGCTTCTGTTTCCATTGAATTAAAATCCTAATGAACAAAGGAAATGACTCATCATTTGATCATCATCATCGTTTATAATCATTTTTAAAATTGTTGATATCATTCCAGATAACGAGGTCAAAGTTGATAATCTCACTCATCTTTGTAGTTTCTTTTCATTATTAACAGAAATAGTTTTTTAAGTTAACCTAGTCCAAAAAATGTAGTGGTCTCTATACTATGTTGTATGCAATAAATGGATACTTCTAAAACCGACGGACAAAAAGTTTTTTTTCCTTGCAAAAAAACATCAGAGCAAAAAAAATGAAAAGCACGCACATCTGGAACACCGCTGCTTTGAACAGATCATTATGACCAATTAAAATTGCCTAATGTGCCCATTATAACTGTAATTTAAAACGAAATTATGTATACCTGGCGCGGCATGCACACACACGCTTTACCATTTTTTCACTCATAATTAAAATACATACAGCATATTATACATCCATCACTTTTATGACACGCCTGAGTTAACCGTGAGAAATGGTGGCTATAAACGCTTGTTTAGCCTAATATGAGGATTCTATTTCGTTCTAAAGGTAGGCTTTCTTGCAGCTAAAAATTGTTCTGGAAAGATGATATAATATAATCACTGTATCACCTGTGCCCATTATTTCTTTATCTTCATATTATATACCACAAACGATAAGTTTAAAGTTACAGTTGTTATGAAGTCAAACCGTGTTCAAGAACGCTAGAAGTTACACAAATATTTATGAGTTTAGAAATGCGCAAGGTTCTTTGTGAAGTCTAATTTACCAGATCGTGGTATAATGATCCATGTAAACCTGGGGCGGTACAGATTTAATATATACCTAATTACCAAGAACTTTCAAATATCAAAATGGTCATAGATATAGGCACGTATCATTTGGCAAAATTAGCATTGAAACAAAAGCGTGCGGCTTCCTTTTGGTTTTAACTCTTTGTTCCGCTTGGGGCTAAATATTATTTTGTAACTATCCAGGTAAAAATGCTTCCAACTTTCAAGTACATTAATAAACAAAGATGCAAAGGTACTAGTACATCTTACATTTTCTGGACAGTATTACTATTTCGTTATAAGAACCGACAATTCATAATTATTGCAATTATTTACTCGTATTTAGTTTTGCTACCTACGCAATATTTTTAAAATGAATGCATATTTTTGTGGATGAATAGTATTTCTTCAAATTTAAGGTGATTAGATTATAGCACTGATAAAATACATGAAAGAAATGCTATATATAGTGGCAATATTTTCTGCTCATCCCATTGCTAAAACGACGATAATTTCTGCGAGAAGGGTTACACGCTGCCAGACGTTTAGGGGCTAAGTTTTAGGAGGCTGAAGCTTTAGATATAGGATGCAGGTAAGCATTAATAAACTACAAAATGATACGGCATGCAAGCATGTATAGTATTTTTTAACACCTTTGTGTTTGTTCGTAATTTCGTAATGATAAGTGATTGTTAAGTTACAAATAATAAAGATATGAGACACGTGCCTAAACATTGATCACTAGAAAAAGAACGGATATGTCCCATTTTGTAGGTGGTGCTCATCTATATAATACTACAGAAATACATACCATCATCTTGTTCAAAATGATACATGATTACCATTGATTATCATTTTCCCTTCCTTTGCTTTTGTATCAGGCATATCTGTTCAAGGTTATCGGATCAGTAGGGAAATTAAAATTATCCTCAGCGACTCCTATTTTCGTTACTTAACAATGCTTCGTATTTTTTTGTTGATCAGAAACAATAATTCTTAGCTTTCAACTAAAAATGCAGCAATAAATTTGTATACATTACACTATTTGATGTACGAAATCTCTGTAGACAGCTAAAGCCTGTTTTTTTTTTCAGAATCACACGAAAAACCAAGATTCAGTCTCTAATCACCAAAGGTATGCGTAAATGAGCAATGTACTAAAGCACCAGTTTCGCACGTTCCCCTTTTCTTGCTACGCACTTTGAAAATAACTATTTTATGGAGCTCGTGCGCCCTTTGCTTATCTAAAATCGTTACCGGAATACGTTGTTAAGTAATGATAGGAAAGTTATGAATGGAAAAACACTACAGGATACATTATATTGTTACTAATGTGAACACCTAATGATTGCTGCTGGTCATGGTTCATTCCAATTATTTTTCTCGCATATATGCTCCGCAATTATTAATCCATTGACCTTTTTTGCTGGGAAGTGTGAAGTATTTTCTGAAGGATAACTCCTGGGTGCGCTGGAAGTTGAGGGAGTTCATTCTTTAAAAAAACCTTTATGTTCTAACGGAACCAATCTAACCCTAATTATTAATGCAATTAAATATTGTGGATGTATGATTGAAACTTCCTCAGAGATAATCACTGATACCCAATGCCTTGGTAATCATTGGGTGTCAACGTTGAAAAAGAAATTTAAACTAAATAAAATTAACTCCAGCGAATGCAGAAGGAATTCTCAATGAATTCCAAAAAGATAATTTTATCTGTTCTTGAATTTTGTCCGACTAATTTTTTTCTCAGTGGATAATATAATAATCATGGCGTAATTACTTAGTGTTGCACCATTCAGTGTCAAAAGTTTTGTAAAAAAATAATAATAGCTCCTACGATCATTATTTTTTATAACTCTGGTTCGATAGATACGGGTACACCTTGATTATTTATTTATTATGTGATAGATAACGATATACCACGATGGTATTTCTTCTTCTGCGTAATAACAATTGTGGCAATTTTTTTTGTAGCAATCAGAAAAAAATATAACTGCTCATTTTTCATAAGAGTAACAGTTACCAACAAACACAGATTTAAAGAACAAGGAGATCGTTCGCTGACTTGATGGGAGTCAGTTTTTTTTTCTACCTTCACTTTTCCAATTCATTTTCAAGCTTCATTTTTTGCATGATAAGTAATTGGCCATTCTCGGTCATTGCGTCTAAAACTTAAAAGCATACTACACCTTTTAGGTATATTTTTAAAACAAATACAGATTGCAACAGGGTGCTCCACCTTTACCGTTCTTCCTTAGTTCTTGTTGTCCTGGCCCAACAAAATGATATCCAACTCAATATGTGTTGTTTTGCTCAATTAAATCGGTTCAGATTTGTTGCTCAGTTAACCTCAGCTTGTAATGTGTGGTGGATGCGTTGTGTGTACGGTCCCTATCTTACAAAAGAAGTACATATTTGTGGGATTTTTCTGCCAATAATATCGTCAAGAGTTTTTCCGTTTGCACAAGCCTTCTCTAGTTCCCTGAGAAGATTTCAAGGTGAGTGATTCCAAAAGGAGATGAAGTTCACTCATTGATGGCATCTTGTTTGCTAATATTACACCTGTCGATAACAATACTAAACACGTTGCGCTGATGCTGTTGTTGGGTTTATTGTCTTTAGGGTGGAAGTAAACATGTAACCTGATAATAACATGTATCACCACTGCACACATCCCACAAAAACAAAAACACTTCAATTAAAACAAAGGAGAGATTTAAAGTTTTTGTTTCATGCGTTCTCGCAGCAGACTAATATTAAATGTTTGTATGTCCAGACGTTGACTAGGAATTTGGAAATTAGAATAAGCATCAATAAGACAAATAAATACCGAACGGCAAGATAATATATTCACGTTTCATTTGCTAAATCGTGGTATACACGCCTTAAACATAATCAATGCTAGACAAATAAAATTCACGGATCTGCGGATAATCACTGATTAATATAGAGGAGAATAACAAAAACAATCAAATGCGTAAATCTGAAAAAAAAAAAGTTCATCTACCCGAAAGATCCTGTTGCAGATCGTGTTTTATTGCGCTAGCATTCATAAATTGTATTCGTATTGATGTGATATCTCTATTTTTAGTTGTATCTTATATTTTATTGTTCATTTATTTAGGTATTTTTTTATTCATCAATTGGAATCAATCGTAAAAATAGGCATTCTATTTTATACAAAACATCCGTATATACATATTATATCATCACTCATTATCATTATATATTTTGAAATCAATTACATTCATTTCATTGTCCCATTGTAAGGTACAAAATATTATGTTATGATTATTTTATATTTTTATGCTACAAAATTTTCACTTCTTTGCGTCCTGTGAACTTCTTGTGTGTAGCTGACGAGGAAGATGAATATAACAATAAAAAATGTAAAAATTGCATCCAATCTGGCGTAACAAAGTAAGTTTACAAATAATACGTATAATTACTGTGTGAGTGTGATGCACATTATGGATGTGAACAAAGATATTACAACATCAAATTTTTGGTAGTTGCATTCACGTACTACCTAACTTTTTTACATAATGCAGGCTTCAATTAATAAAATATGATAATGTCATGCACTTCACTATCATTTCTGTTTCTTTTGGAAGGATTACATATGTACAGCTAGTTCAGCGCTAGTGAACCATAAAAATCCTTTTTTATTTGAAGGAAGAAAGAAATTAATTAAGGTAGCTTGTAGGAAAATGGAAGTTTTTGGTGGGATAGTATTCGTAACATGATGTATGTACCAGTTTCAAATTATTAAATTGAACAGTGTAAACCATTTTCTTCTGGAATAACCGTACCGTTATCATCATAAATCCACCACCTCTCTTCTTACTTATCATGATACGAAGTTTGATTGAGATTGAGTGCGAACAGAAATCCAATTCTCCAGTCGAGCACAGCTCTATGCTGGTTTATTTATATGCTTCACTGCACTTTTACCGTGTTATCCAGCAAAGCAAAAGCAACTTTTTTACGGAAACTCAATGTGCATTCAATCGTGTCATGCTGATAAGAACTACAACGATCATGTGATGCAATTCGAAGCAACGCAACAAAGCGTTGACACCACCGAAAAGTTATCTCATCCCAGAAAATATTACACGTTAATCATGTAATCCGCTCCGTTCCGTCAAACAAAAACAAAAGAATAACAACATAACGGGCATTACCAGACTATCGATATGCCTCAGATTTAATTAGTGTACATATACGTAAGTTGGCAATGTTGAAACAAGCCCACCAGTGGAGAAATACAACTTGCTGAAATGACAGTGTTTTCTCATTTAAATCTCACACACAAATTATTTAATGTTGACACTGGGAACAAAGTGCAAAATGGTTCTTTCCAGTGTACACTAGATATACCAGCAAAAAATATATCTTTCACAAGCCCCATACGCATTTTATATTTTGGGTTACCTGACTCCATGCGATTCTTTAATTTTTACAAGTAAAAAATAGGCTTGTTTCGTTGTTTAAATTTGCGGATTATGTTTGTTTCACATTGTTTACAGCATCCAAATGTAAACCACACATATTATGGATCCTAGATGTGCTTACAAAAACAATGGAAAGTGAACAAACTTATTATGAGAAATTTAATACCACAAGCTCGTCTTGCTTGCTGGAGGATACATTTCAAAATTGTCTGCAGGCCAAAAAGCAGAATATTTTTTTGAGATGACACAAAAAAGACTCAATTAATCACCTCTAGACTTCCAATGGAAGCTGGATTTGCATATGTGTACACAACATACAAATTATTATGGTACACACACAAAAGTCCTTCTACGTTGTTTCTTTAATTGGCAGGTTTGTACCGACCACCTTTTCTAGCTCCAAATAACACCATGTTAACAACTCTGAGATACTTTTTCTGTCTCCTTTGCTCATTCGAATTTTTCACATGCAATTTTCAAGGCATGCTTGTTGCGTTAGGTATTTTTAAAGTGTGGACGCTGCCTTCCTGTTCAACTTGCCAAATATAATGATAACGTCGTCGTAAGGGAAGAAGACCCAGTGACGGAGCAAAAAAAATGTATGAATACTTGTTGAAGTTTAGTATTACCTACTTTTGGAATGCACCCTGATCAAACCATAGTCGGTCTCAATAATAAGCATATATTTTGTACGCAAAATGATACACGCGCTATATGATGTTTTTTATAAAGTTAAACATATTTGTGTACATAGTTCAGATTTTTTTTTGTTTTATCTTGTAGAAAATTCTTCTACCAATCTCTTCAATCTCCTTGTGTAACATCCTGTGTAACAAAAATGTTAGAAGGTTTCATTTTACCTACCATATTCATTTTTACGATCTGCTCAAATTTGTCAGTTGAAAACATTTCTTAGCATTTTGTATTCTTCACAGTTTTTATGTATCATTTGTTGTTGATGTAATTTCTGTACATTCGTGATTATCATAATTCTGCCTTTGCTCATCGCACAAAAATGAAAATCGGTGAACTGAAATAATATCTGTAATGTGAACAAACAATTTTTTCAAAGCTAACTACAATATGCTTAAGAGACCAAAACAATTTCTAGTTTGCCACACAAAACATGTCAGTTAATGGGTGTATGTATTTTAGTCACATGCCTGGAGCAAATTTAAGCCATACATTTGGAGCTGTATTCAGAAAACAAGTAAACATCTCACAGCTAGGAAAATTCTGGATGATACGATGATGGGAAATGAGTTAAGAGTGTTCAGAAAAAATATGGAACTCCATCGTAACCGCAAACCAACACAATCTTCTAATTTGTAAACTTTAACTAGCTTGCATTTTATGAATTCCTCTCGTGCCTCTTTTTTTAAATGGTGCTCTCGTAAACGTGAAACGTATAATTTTTTACGTAAAACAAACGAGGAATTGATTAAGACGGTAGTCTTCTTGTAAAGTAAGCAAAAGCTACTACAAGGCAGTACATTACAGCGAGAAACATTGTCTAATTGTTTTCGCACTTGTTCAGCTCATTGTCTTGATTACTTACATAAATAACCAGGAATACAATTACTTCTCATGATGACTTGCGTAGGTACACAAGTAATGCTAGGCAATAATACTTGCATGGGCTACATGATCATCTTTACATGTTGTTTCAGGATGTATGATGTAGCCGAAGTGTCTTCCTTCTTTTTCATGCATGAACATGCATACGAACTTTGAAAGTTTATTCATTTATGTAATCTTTTTACTATTATTACAATAATTAATCCAGAATTATACAATGAGTAACTTTTGTCCATTTTTCCAGGATAGAAGTGCGCGTTGTGTGTATTTTGATTTAATTCTAAAATGGAAGAGTAGGTAAATGTGGCTTCTCAAGAAAATGAATTGAAACACGTATTCAATTGCTACTGCGGAATTCTTAGTCAAAAACACTTGGAAAACGTAAACAAATATACTTGCTACAAATAAAAATTGTTGCAAAAGTGGACCTCATCTTGACACTGAAAAACATTTCTTTATTGATAGCGACGCAATTTGATTCGTGGTGGACCAATCGGTTCGGTTCATCAATTTATGATAAGTAGGTTGAGTAGTGACGGTGGTTGTTGGTAAAAAACATTTCTTTGGTAAAATGAACCGACGATCTGTCAATAATTGAAGAGTGGTCCAGTGTTACCTGAAAGATGATCTCATTTCTCAGAGATGTTAGACTTCACACGTACGCACACCTTGCAAAAATCGGGTAATTAATATTCCCTCAACGAAAGAATCATACATATTATGCTCACTTTGGATGGTTCTAAGACATCACTACATATAAGATACTATTCATTCATTTCACAAAAACTTTTATTTGACTCATTTGAAACAAAAATTGCATGCATAATCAATCGGAATGAGAACCGAATTGCAGTGGAGCAAGCTGGAATTCTGTGAAGAGGCTCAGTTAGTTTTTTCTACTTAGAATACCCAAAAAGTCGTGACAGGTGTCCTGATTGCTACAAACTGCAAGCTTATCTTTCCAAAGGATACACATGCCGACGACATGAAATACCTACGCCACCACTACCCTTGTCTTTTAGTGACGATGGTTATGTTTCGACCGATTGTTTCACCGGCTTACTTGGGAACACTCAAATTATCCGGACAAATGAATACGTATGTATATTGTCTACGTTTGCACAAGTCATTAGCATCAAGAAAATCCTATCAGGCGTGAAGTAAAAATCAATATATCTTAACCAATATTCATTTTTTACCTAATAGCTGAAGATCATGCAACATCAGTGTACTTTTGCCTAATCTTTGCATACCTTATAATAATAAAGAAGAGCCAAAAAATATTGCAAAGTAGAGACGTATAACTAACTGGTCAAGATTACAAAGAACTGCAATTGCAATTCCGTAATCATGTAAGATGTATGTTACTGCCATGTACATACAAATCTGCATTGTTGAATGCCTCGAGCTATTAAACTGAAATGGAGCATTTTGGTTCAGGTAGCTTTGCCCTCTGTATCCATAAATGGGTCCTCTGGACCCCAGTAGATTTTATGAATTATGTAAAATCTCACGTGGAGAAAAAAAATGTTTAAAAATCTTCCACAATTTTATGCACAAAATCATCACATGTTCATTTTATGCATGAATGCATGCTAGAGATTTTTTGTGAGCTCTGTACACATACTACATATATTGCATGCTTACCAGGAATCTAGGCAGGCAATTTTATATTTTATGAAAAGGCTTCGGCATATGAGATATATGTAATTAAACGAGTAATTTGCTGTGGTAAATGCATAATGTTACTTGACTTCTACCAAAAAAAAAGTTTAAAAATGCACATCAACATTAATCGCACTGCTTATCATGTTCTGTTCGCGCTTCCGTCACCCTGACAGATGCACCCGACCACACAGAATCAATCAACTATGCTTAACTATACTTACATATATCCTCGCTTTTATTCTCACTTCATAACATGACATTCATTTTTTGTTGGAGAACAAAAGGCTGCAAATCGCTCGTGACTGATTTCTCACAATTACAATTTTAAAATGAATTGATGTGTTTCACTTTCTTTTCAGAGTTTTTCCATACAGCAAATATGCGTATTAGAACTACATATACATGTCACAATTTTTTTTGACGCCACAACATATGCTGATTATTTTCTCATATGTGTTTCCCCTTATCACCTTTTTCGAGTCAATCCATTATCGACGATCCATAACAAAAAAGCCTGTTCACACTTCACATTGGCAAACTTATCTTTTAAGCCGACCAATAAAACAATAGGCATGGCTTATGAAAAAATAAGCTCACATAAACATAAAAAAATTATGAGGATGGGATCACATATCTTAAATTAAAGCCGTCACAAAAAACTGACAAAAGGGTGAACTCAGATTACACATTTTAATATATATGGACTCCTACATAAAAACTCCATTCCGGTGAGGTTTATTTATATTGGTAATCTTTTTATGGAAACCCAAAAGTTCCTTTGTACAATTAGACTACGTCAGTTGTTTTGAGTATCAAGCTTTGCGTGAGAAATAAACGTTTTTCTCATCCATTCGTTTTATTCAATATGACCATTGATCAATATTATTATTACTCATCGACATCGCCTCAATCGAATTAAAGGAGAATTCATGTAATGAACTGATGTCGTTAATGTGACGAGCTGAAGGTGATGCAGTTGATGATGATGATTGTTTTCAAGCTTATCGAAAATTCACGCATTAAAAGCAACTTTATTTGAATTGTGTGTAATGAATTGTATATTACGTTCCATAACATGTACACAGTACATATATGCTTAATGTTTTACCTGTTGCATCGTTTGGCCAAAGTCTAAGCATCACACACACAAAAAAAAGAAATCAGTTAAGGAAAAAAGTTTACCTACTTTCTGATCTTTACACCGTGCATATTACGCATGTAAATGAGGTGTAGCG
>JAHZNF010001515.1:0-22446 GCA_027744215.1 Troglopedetes dispersus
TGTTGTTGTTGTTGTTGTAGTGTGACTGATTTCCCTCAGGTGTTGGCTCATCGACGAGCACAAAATGGGAAAATGTGGGACGACAAAAACGGAAATTTCATTTTATAATTATTTGGTAGTGTTGTCACGTCTTACGAAATTACTTTCCCCTCATTTTCATTTTCCTCAGCACTCAAAACATGTGATTGCATGCACACACAACCAAAAACCTGAGGAAACTAACTGTGAGGGATGTCCTACTTTTCCCATTTTGTGTCACCAAAATTTGAGTTGTGTAGTCATCCCGCTTAAGTTCACAAGTTATTTGGGATGTGCAAATAAAACTAAAAAAAAATTCAAATTGCAAAAAAAATACATGCATATATTTCTGCCTTTCAAACATGTTCGCAGATTTCCATTCAATTTCTGATGTCTCATGTGTCGTTCGTTCTTCCAATCAAGTATTTTACTTCCACTGCGCTACGTACAGTTGCTTATCTTTTAATGCACAATTTTATGTACACATTAGCGGAATTACTTGTTGAAGAAATTAATTAAAACCTTGCATATGATCTTATTTTGCGTATAAGACTTCCTTCTACAAAATAACCTTTTTCTACACAAAAATAGTACTGGTTTCCACAATAATGCTGCTCTACTTGAGCAGTATTATCTCCACTATGCGGAGAATATCCTACTTTTTTCATGTTTATCTAAGCCACTTTTCCGGCTCACCTAAAAGAATAGCGTCTGAAGTAGATGTAAACGAAGCGTAATCCATTTTCACTCTAGCCTCTGTCTTCATCCGATTCGTCGCATTATTCATTTTGCCAATTTTCGTTGCTCCACCATCAGCCGAGCCGCCAGAGAGAGTGTAGACTCCTTGTGTACCCTATTCCTGTCATGATACACCTTCTCGCATTCATTACCGTCAGGCTTAGGGAGCAAGGTAGCGCAATTTATTTATTTATAAGCACACCCACATTAACCTATGCCCTTCCTCCATTAGCTGCTCATGGGAAGCACCAGGAAAAAAAATTATCATGACTCAGCTACCCCATAATTTACGATGATTTTTTTGAAGCCACCACGACGGTAAACTGAGAAAATAGCCTCACCTCCAAAAAAGCAAGCACACACGGTTTGTTTTCTTCTTCTGCTTCTGGTGGATCCGAGAAAAAGAACGAAACTGAGTGTAGATCACTTCATTACTTGAAGAAAAAGAAGATGATATTACTTTATTATTATTGCATTGTATATAGCCAGACCACAGGAGGAGAATCTTGAAAAATATATTCCCAATTTGAAGCGACCTAGGAAGAAGATAAGCAGCAAACTATACTTTTCTACATTTAAGCCACTGTGAAAGACGAGAGGAGAGATCCTTAAAAATGAAAATGGAGAGGAGAGAGCTCTTCCTCTTTTTTTAAAAAATAGAAGCTTCCTTTTGACTACCCAACCTCCAACTTGAGTTGGATGGGAAAGTAGTGGGAGCCATCTCAATGATATCTAATTGAGGCAGAGAGTCACTGCACACTACACACACCGAGCTGCTTCACCTCTTTTAACAATCCCCGTGATCAGTGTATCGTAAGAAGGCCATGATGTTTCCCCTTGCCTTCTCATCATCGTAATAAGGTAGGAGAAGAAAAGGATGAGAGTAAAAAGTCTTGAGAAGAAGAAAAAAATGGGAAAGAGGAGAGCAGAAGCCTCCTGATTCTTGAATTATGAATGAGTCCACTTTATTCCATATCTAGTATTATCCTCTTCCGTTCACTCTGCCATATTCTTTCAGTGAAAAGGGGGATAAGTAGGAATATTATCACGTGGTATAAGCTCCCCTTTTTTCCTGCTCGCCAAAAAAATTTTTTAAAGCAAAACTGTGAAAAAAAAGGCTGCATCGAAGGGAGTAGGAGTGTGTATGTACTACCTAAAAAGTTCCATCACGTTTGCTCGATGCCATTTTATACCGACTCAAATCTAAACTGGTTTCCTTTCTGTTAATTCCATTTGATACAATCTTCTTTTTTAAAAAAAGAAATCACTACATTAAATTTTAGAAATATAATTTTAGCGGAAAGACTCTTATTATTTGGACGTCCCTATATTTAGTGACTTTTCCGTTATTGTTTTCATTGAGGAAATATTGTTGTAAGTGTGGAAAATAATGAATTCAAGAAAAGAAAGATGGAGAGATTTACGTGGGCCCCTGCATCACCACCACCACCATACCACCTCGTACAATTTCATAAAAGAGCAAAGGTAGAAAAGGGAGTGTAGGCTGCGGCGGAAAGCGTGGGCTATTTTGTGCGAGTAAAATGCCCCGGAGTATTTTTTTTTCAGTGGAAGAGGTAAACATGGATGCAGTCCTTTCATATATTTTTTGTGGAGTGATCCGATGTTCTATGACAGCTCATGCTGTGTTTTTTTTCTACATATTTTATCAGGTATCTTGCTCCATATTATAGGATATTTTGAGAGAGGCTCGTGAAATATTCTGCGTGCTGACGCTGTCACCACCACCGTCAAAACCAGACCGATCTAAAAAAACACATATTTTTTTTCTGGAACATTCTTTCTCCGGGACGGTCATTTATTAATAATAATCCTTGAGTTTCTTGGGGGGATGCATGGGAATAAGTACCTTGTCTGCTTTGGCCAAACTTCTGTTTGACCAAACTTTGAGCATTCCAAAGAGAAAAGAATGCCGAGTGGAATTTTGTCTCTTTTCGCAATATGAAAGATAACTATCTGAAAAATGTGACCAATCTTCTTCATCTCTGTCATTCGTTTTTTTTTTCAATTTTCGTCCTTTCTAAAAAAAACTACTACCATGTTTTGAATAAATAATGTAATATCTTTATACAATGTTTTTTCTTCTTCTTCTTCTTCTTCTTAAAACTCAAATTGTTGGTCTGGTTGGTCCACTAATGATTTGTCATAGAAGTGAAAAAGAAGGAGCGGGAACAGAAACCTCAAGTTATATCTTTGTTGTTTGTTGGAATACCCAGGTCTGTACATAACTTCATTTTTTTCACTTGAAAAAAAATCCAGTCTCAGTCTCAAACAGAAACAAAAGAGGAAAAAAAGAAGTATTCCTTCAAAAAACATTACTACTTAGAAATAGTTCTCGTTATTATTTTTTTCTCGGAAGTAGTACTTTCTCATCTCAGTACTTCTCAGTACTCCAGCCTTCACCACAAGATCAAAAGACAAGAAGACGTGTGTGTATTTTTTTACGCTCGCGGGACGAATATCTACGATGATGAGGACGATCCGCGATGTAATATGTAAAGCAAGCTTGATTTCATGTGCGCGCTCAAGTGGTCCCAGCAAAAAAAATATGAGTTGAGTAATGGCATATAAAACAGTAAAGAAGACAGAGGAAAAATAAGATAGCAAAAAAGACACAAAAGAAACGCACACTTGCTTTGCTCCTACTTCGAGAAGTTCCATTCTTTCTTTTTTGAAAGTCGAATTCACTTCCATCTAGTATGCCTCCACTACTTGTGGACAACTACTCTCCGCCACTCTTTTTTTTAGAAAAAAAAAGATGAAGAGGAGCACCTGAACCGGGATCACGACAGTCATAATCATGGCATGCACCTCCACCACGTATTTTATATTATATGTGCACCTTTCTCGTGTCTACTCCAGCATTCCATTTATTTGGAAGAAAGGGGCTTCCAAAAAAATGGAGGAGCTCCGAGAGTGAAACAATTTTTGGCAATTTACAACCACTGAAAAATTTTCTCCCTTTTCAACTACTATACTCTAGTATTTTTCCCTCTTCTTGAGAAACCAAGGGAAATATGGTGCAGTGATGGAATGAAGGACCTCACTAGAAAATCCCCTTTGTTGCCCTGATGCTTCGCTCTACCTTTCACAGATTTTTTTTACTTCTCTCTCTCTGTGAAAAGTAAGGAGCAGACAAAAGACACAAGTCATAATAAATATGTGCATATTATTTATAGGACATGTGGGGGCAACATTCCTTCTATTTAGGAGCTCCTCATGCTCCATACTTCTGTAGCTTATGGCAGGAGGGCAAAAGCAGATAAGGTCGAGCTGGCAAAAAGGGCAAAAATTGCACATAACTTTTTTTTCATGCACAAAAAACAGCAGTTTTTATATGTATACGTGGGCTATATGTAGGTATTATGTGAAAAAAAAAATCATTTTCAATCAGAAAAGCGGATGATGGAGTGGTTACAGAGGAACGGCGGCGAAGAAATAAACAAGCCAATATGTAATGTATACAATCAATTTTTTACGCTCCTTTTTTCCTCCTCCTGCCTTTCCTTCGCCAAAAAAACAAAGTAGCGGTTCGAGGGGAAAAAATGTGCAATTGAGGGAGAAACAAGTGAGGAAAGATGGCTCAAAAAGAAC
Organism: Troglopedetes dispersus; assembly: GCA_027744215.1. Taxonomy (NCBI): domain Eukaryota; kingdom Metazoa; phylum Arthropoda; class Collembola; order Entomobryomorpha; family Paronellidae; genus Troglopedetes; species Troglopedetes dispersus. The sequence goes on from JAHZNF010001515.1 coordinate 4,369, forward strand.
GGAAATATATATATATATATATATTAGATACGATATTTTGCGCGTAAAAAGAAGGATAGAAAACTAGTGTGAATATCTTGGGTCGCTGTATTTAAAAAAAAAAGCTAAAGAGAGGTCCGTAGTGACAGTGTGCACGTGGAATGTTGAAAATGGTGCAGATATATTATGTAGATGTTTTTTGAAAGGATGGTGTGACCATTTTATGTATATCATATACCCAAAAAAATTTACAGTGGCATGCAAAATATATTCTAACACGGTTTCCTTTCCTGCAGGAAAGGAAAAACTGCAGAGATTTCTGACTATACTACGTAAAAAATCACAGTGATGGGTTAGTTTGGAGATCAAGAAGGGATTGCATTTAAATTGTATTCAAAACCGATATAAGGTCAAGTCTGGATACTGTGGAAAGGTTGATGCTTCAAAAAAATCTTTTTTTTGCTTAGTTATTATCACAAAATATTTGCTAGCTCGTTTGTCCCCAAAAATTAGTATGACCTAGTCGGAAAACACAAATAGATAAATCCGTCCTTTTTTTCCGACAAAATTTGTTAGAAACCTTTTTCGCAGCAATTAAACCAGACAAGAATGAAAATTCAGAATAATAATAATTATTATGTGACTGGACACATAATAATGATAATAATAATTAAAATGATGATGTGGTAAGTTCCATTTTTCCAAGGAAAGTCTTATCTCTATTCTCAACTTCCTTGTTTTTCACGAGAAAGCCCTTATAAATTCCTCCCAGAGCTAGTGCACAGGAGGTTCTGCTCTTGCCCCACACCATCTTCACATTTTCAGTGGAGCATGAAGCGGAGAAAAAAAGGAGTTGAGATAATTATAGCTGGAAATGAGTTAAGCACCAGGACTCCGTATTTTTTTTTGCTAATAATAACCGACAACTTTACACTCCGCGTGGTTAGGACAAAAAGGAGGCAAATGAGGAGACAACACTAGAAAAGACGAGAAAACCACACACACTGAGAGACTCTCTCCTTCACACACACAACACTACACAAAGTTTCTTCTTTCTGGCTTTCATTATCACTATGATCATCATCCTCCTCATCACAGTAGTGAAGATCGTCCTCTACCGTGGTATGTCGGTGGAAGTGGAGCTGTGCACATAAATATAAATCCTCATTCTTAGAAATTTTCTAAAATATAAAAAAATATATACACATTTATAAACGTAAATACAGACTCAACGAGACGTCGCTGAGAGGAGACGTTGACTACTGTTACTACTATGATGATGATAAGGACGGAGGAAAATTTGCAACTGTTTTCCTAGGTCCTCCTCCAGAAAAAAATAGGGGAAAATGGGCGAGAGCCCTACTACTACTTCTCTCATTCGTTTACGCTTGTTTACAGGATTAAATAAACTGTGAGCCAAGTCTCCACAATGGATAAAAAGTACACGTGTAGCTTCCAGGCAGAATGCCGTAAAAGGGAGAGATGACACGCACACAAACGAGCGAAAAAAATGTAAAAAAAAACTTTTCCCCAAAAACTTTATCTTCTCTCCTTATATTCGAAACAACAAAGAGAGAGAGAAAAAAAGAGTCATTCATTGTCAGCTCCGTAGTGGAAGTAATGATAGCCTTAATGAACTTTCTCTCAGCACATTTTTTCCACCGAAATATTTTTTTTGCTAACTGTGAATAATTGAATTGGTCGAGAGAGAGAAAAAAAGAGGACACACATTTTAAATGGTAAGCGGAAAGACAAATAGCCCGAGGGAAGTTTCTCTTGATCATGGGATGCATGACGTGACAAGAGGACTAAGTTAGATGTATTTGTTTTTTTTATATTCTTGGTAAAAAAAAAGATGATTGTTGTCATTCCTCCCGTGTGTTTCTTTTTTTTTCTCCCTCCTTACTTGTGTCAATTCACTTAACCTAATCCAATAAAGAAAAAAAATTATACGTGGTGGAGTTTCGTAAGGAGCGGAGATGCGGACAGAAAATGTATTTTAAGGAATGTGATGATGAGATGGCAATGCTCGAGATAGGTAGACGTGTATTTATGCGCCGTTCGGTCCTCTCGTAAAAAGAGAAACAAAATGAAGCTCATTTATTATTCATGAAAGTCAAGGGTTTTCTCTCTCTCTCTCTCTCTCTCTTCTCTGCTCTGTTTTGATGGTACGACCTGCAAAAAAAGAAACCAGGAACGGTACGTATATATGTATAAGCCATGTGTGTGTGTTTGTTTGAGTGAGCATAGTAGTAGAAGCTGGCGCAGAATCGTCTCCGGAATGATGGTGGCTCTCTTCTACCTTAAAACACTTTTTTTTTGAAAATTTTGTTCCGTATGCCGTATGTGGAAGGCAATCATGGATGTGTGTGCTGTTTAAATTATTCATTTGAACATGTACTTACTTGATCATCATTGTGATCTCATCGTCACTTTCAGCTTTGAGCATAATATGGTTACGTGGGCATAAAAAATAAACTAAACATTTTCCTTTCGAGAACAAAAAAAAACTTTTTTTTATTGTCCTTTTTCTTATTGTTCCACCTCTTCATGGATCAGATTACCGGGATTGTTTAAAAACAAAGTATAATAATTTTTGTTCTCATTCTTGGAAGTTGGTCTTCTTCGTCTGGTCAAGATAATAAGTTTTTTATTTTCGGGGGAATCATAAAAGAAATTTTCATGAAGATTTCTGTTTGGAGTGATGGGAACACATGATAAGTAAGATTAAGTCTAGTCCTCCTTTTAAAATGAGACCTGTGTCCTGCGCCAAAAAAACTCTTCTCAAAGTAAGCGACCAATTTTCTCCATCTTGTGCTAGGAATCAACTTGGATAAGTTTCCCTTGTAAACAAGTCAACAAAAGGAAAGTTTTCGGAGTTTAGTCTAGCCTGCTCCAGTTGGCGTTTTATTCGATGAGAGAATGAATGACGACAACGATTCCCGCGACCACCACATCACCACCACCGTTATCTTCGTCAGCATCAATTATTCAGTCCCACATGAAACGGGAGATACTCAAACTTGTGTGCACACAGACAAGAAGAAGAAGAAGATATATACTCACGTTATACGTCCTCCTCAACTTTGTAATCTTCCTTTAAAAAAATCATTTTCGCCTAAATATTTCACGAGATTTATGCAAATCAACTTGTACATATCACCAACCACGTGAAGGAGGAGATAAAACAACGAAGTAAATAAAACATAAATTTAAAGGTAAAACTGAGACAAACATTTACCTCAACAAAATTATCCCATAAAAAATCTTATTACAGAGATTACCCAAGTGTTGAATATTCAACTTGTTAAAACCTTGAGCACATTACAGATCAAAATTCTATCAGCGTAAGCTGTGTTATACTATTCAGGGCATATTTAAAAGGAAAATCTTTCTTTTTTAAGAAAGGTAAATAAAAAAAGGACCAAGTTACGATAAGCACTTATGCTTATGTTTGTTCTTTCCATCCCTGGAGCAAGCCAGATCTTAAAATGAGAACGAAATCTATCACGACCAAAGTCCTCTTCAAAATGGTCATGCTCGTGCTCATCGCTCCGAGTCCAAGAAGAAGAGTGGTAGCGATAATCTTTTTTAAGAAAGAATGAATACCTGAGATAGGAAAGCGTGAGGAAAAGGTTGTGAGACCGCTTCACCATAAAATAATTTTATAGCACACACCTCTTCACATGCTCTCCTCTGTTCGTTATTTTTTTTATATTGTTTACGTAGGTAAGTATACTCTTTCGTAGTTTTTGCTAAAACCAGTTAAAATCTTTCGAAAAAATATCAACCTGAACTTTGCTTCACTCAAGTAGCGCATTATCATGCCACGCCAACTCTTTTTCTAACGACTTGCTTCAATGTATTTAGCTATCTCCACTTTTAGATAACCGTTTCGCATATATTTAAATATAGTTTTTGGCAGTTACCATTTTGTCTTGCAAAAAATTGCGGACAAACAGACTAGCTAAAAGCATATTAAACGGTTTCGAATTTTATGTATTAAGGAAAAATAAGGAGGTAAAAATGTTCCAGCATTATTCATATGCCAAAGTATAAAGCAAAAAAAATATTCCTGCAAAAACCCTCGTGCTTTTCCCACCCAAGAGAACGGAAGGTACAAGAAATATCCTGAGTTGCCTTTCCTTTTTTCCCTTCTCAGGTATGTATTTTAAAGAGGTGGAAGAAGGTACAATAAAAAAAGGAAACCATATACATTTTTTCTTCGGAAGGAAAAGAAACGAGCTAAAAATACTTCCAGGAAAAAAATTGGAAGTTGTAGACACTCCAATACAAAACATTTCTCCTTTTTATATAGAAAGATAACGTGTGCGCAAGAGAAAGTATTGAATAAAGGAGAAGTGAAGTGCAAAAGAAACGACAACACTCTTCAAAACTATTTCTCAGGCAGCCAGCATATTATCGACGTCGTCAGTACAACAATGACAAGATTCTGCTGGAAGCAACTTTCTTTCTTTCTTTCAAAAAAGGAGGAAGATATCTTTCCCACAAAAAAAAAGGGAAAATGGCTGATGGTGGCTTGTAGTTTGCTGAAGGAGGATCCTTTGTGTGTGGAACATTGAGTTGAAAAAAAAAATATTTTGGAGGGGAAATGTACGTTTTTATTCTCGGGAAGGAAGGAAGCAAAAGGTAAAAAAAAAGTTGGCTGCCACAAAGTAGTACGCTGCGATTTGCATCTATGTATTTTGTTCTTTGTTGGCAGGAAGACGTGCAGACAACAAAAGCTGGTTCAACAAACATCCCTTCATGTTTAAATTATCCAAAAAAAATATGTGGATACAATTTTTGCAGAGGATATCTACATAAGTCACACACATTTTATGATCAAAATTGTTAGTGTGTGCAGCAATTGAATCTTGTACGCATACGAAATAATGGCACTGGAATTTCGGTGGGATATGAATTTGAAAGATTTGTGCAGTGTGCAGGTTGTCTCAGGAAAGTGATTAATGATCTGCCTCATATGTTTGCTTTTCCTCCTCCTCCAAACTGGATATTTCATTTTAATGGAGATGGTAACTCGTAACGTTATCCTGTGAACAAAAAATGTATAAGTTAATCAGGGAAAAATGCTTGCTATTACACAAGTAGGTATCCCTCTGATTTATTGTCCTTATAATATTATTACAAATAGAAGTATTAAATACAGAGTATGGATGATAAACATTACATGGTTATCTGTGTCCGCCAGATTACCGCCTTTTAAGACTGCTCACATGGAAATGGATGTTATTTTGATATATTTCATCTAATTTATCAAAAAAATATTCAAAATGGATTCTCCTCTGAAACGAAAGAGTGAAACAAGCAAAATACAGAGAGTCTCCAGGTCGGTTGAAGCACTTGGCAAAATCAGAGGAGTGTCTTGTGCACACAATAAGTACCAGGTACCACGCACGCGAACACAAATAAATATCACACATCCTACATTCAAAATATGTATGTATCACTCAAGAGCACTGGTCCGATCATTTTTGATGACGACCTTCACATTCTCTAGTAGTCTTTTCTAGAATCCTCCAAAAGTTTCTAAATTGAGCTGCAGTAATATTCATCTTCTCCTTCTTTAGTCCAAAAATAAATTTTGCATAATAACAAATGGACCTACCTCTCTTTAGACAAGCGTGAAAATTATGATAAAAAGACAATCCCAACAAAAACTGTTGGGAGGCAGAGGTGAAGTTTCTTATCTGTTGTGTAAATGCTCATATGCTCCTTTCACTAGTGTACCAACTTTATTGTAGAATGTTAAACAGAGTTGGATTCAAATTACTTTTACGATGCATTAAATTACGCTAACTTTTCAAATGGGTTTGTGTTTCGGGTAGCCAAAGGGGTGTGCTAGTTGCACCAGAGGCTTTTCTCATCATGATTGAGGAATGAGTGAAAATGTGGTCCAAATTCTATATCGCTTTCTGATCCTATTCTCTACGGAAATAAATCCCTGTGTGTTCACACACCTGCAAGCAAGCAGCCCTAACGGTTCGTTTTAGCATAACCGAGTAGCTTGTTTTATATTCTTTGGTAGGTTGTAATTAAGCAATATTAGCAATATGTACCCACTTCACGTACATCATAGATGTTGTACATTCCGTTACTTATTATGGAGCAAAGATTAGCTCGTTCTTTCATAATTGAGCTGGGGAGTGTTGCGGTGTGAGAATGGAAGTGTGTGGGTAGATTGAGCACACATCAAAAGAGCACCCAAGTTAATCCCATCTGAATAGCTGGAAACACCATTACAAATACCAGTTCACCAGTCACCTATCATAGTAGTGCAGTGTACATAATAGTTGAAGTGTGCACATAGACGCGCGTACACTTTTTTTTCTTTTGAACCCGAACACAAGGAGTTAATACTTCTATTTGTAATAACCAGTCACCTATCATAGTAGTGCAGTGTACATAATAGTTGAAGTGTGCACATAGACGCGCGTACACTTTTTTTTCTTTTGAACCCGAACACAAGGAGTTAATACTAACCATTTTTAGAGGATATATTTTTGGTAATCTTGTCGCACACCTTGTGCGCATGTTTTCATCATTTAAAAATGAACATGTTCTGTATTTCCAAACCTGCTATTTCAATTAATAAATACAAAAAGGTTGCGTTTCCTTTTAGAAAATTTCCTTATGAAGGGTCATAATCTTCACAAGTTCCAGTTGTCTTTAAAAAAAGAGGAAAAGTTGTTAAGATAAAAAAAATGAACCGAAATGCCCGTGTAACACAAAAAATGTTACTCGAATCAATTCTACAATTTCCTGAGTCCATCTCCTCGTGTATGTAGCAACATAACCTTGTGCATAATTCAAACTCAGATAATACAAGAATATCTATGAAACTGTTATAAAAGTCAACTGAAACCCTTTTCCAATGTCCATTTAGATTACTGTTCAGAATAATATTTTCTAGTGAAAATAAAGACTACAACTCCACCCAAAAGTCTATCCATATTTTTCTTCCTTTCGGGACGAATGACAATAGGCGAAGCGTATGTAGATAGGTAAGAGAAAAATATATATATATTTACACCGACGGCAGCAGCAGCTTATCCCATCTGTCGTCCCGATGACATATATACACACATGCAAGGAGTGACATGGCTGAGAAATGAGTTACATAGCTCGCCATGCATGTGCCATAACTGTTCCAGACCTTGTGAAGACAACAGGAAGAAGAAAGAAAATTTTCACTTTTCGCCTTTTTTTCTTATTTTCCTAATCCGGAGCCCTTTGTGCTCCTCCCTTGTCAGACACACACTTAACTGATGGGAACAGGAAAAAGGATCCGTTATTTTGTGACAATTCGAATGCATTTTTCTTCGTTTACAAGAAATACCATCCGAACAAGAAAAAAAAAGAATAACTGCGAGATGTTTACTTACATTCCTCGCATCAACAAATGTTGAGGACGATATGATGATCATCACAGCATCATCTGCAGACGCACTGAGAGAGAAAAAGACACACACACACAAGCATTATGGAAGTTTAGCGCAGTGCTCGCTCACTCACTCATTCATCCCCGAAGAGAAAAAGGGAGAAGATATCTACAAAAAAAAATATTGCAGACCGAGAACAAAAGAGTATTTTGACTCAGTGTCTTGTCTGGTTGACTTGAGTCGCGGGAGTGAAGCCATTTTCTTCTATTCTTATCCTCGCGCTTCCGCTCCCTTTTTTTTCAGGAGAATGCTGCTGCTTTTGACAAAAAAAAATATATTTTCAAAAAAAAGAAACGAAAATGTGTTATTGTGTCGCGAAAAAAGGGAAAGTCACTGGCAGAAGCTTGTTTATCAAAGAGCGACACGGACAACAATTGACGCAATGACGATAATAAGCCTTTTCTTTTGCCGGTCGTTTCGTTTGAGTCGCTGCTGACGTGTGCTTGCCGGAGTCACTTTCACGAGCACACGAATTCCCAGTTTTCCGAGGAGATGGGGAGCAGGAAGCGAAATTGTCTTCAGACAAGAGAGCAAACATGATAATGGTTGAAAGAAAAACCAAAATGGAAAACATGGGAGCAGCCGAGAAAGGAATGTTTGGAGTAACAGATGAGGTTACATGGAGATTGGAGACACTGCAGATTTATTAAAATGTGTCCAATATTTGCACAATGGTTATTATGATGACTGCACACACAAAACCCACTGCAAAAATTTTTTTTTGCCGACAGAGCAAATAAAAAAAATTGTATTATGGTGGGACCTCTCTTCTGTGGTGTTTGTGCCTGTTGCCGAGTAAAAAAATATATGGTCTGTGTAACAGAATCTGTGTGACTCCTTCCTACAAAATCATTTCTTGATGGAAGAAAAAATATCTACTATACTCTAACGCAACTCTACTACAGTCACTTCACCCCAATCACATTAGTGAGGCTATGACTATCACCCTCGAGGGAGTTCCAAGGTAGGAATTGGCCAACCAAATTATTGCCAAATAACCGTCAATTTCCAATAACTTTATTGAGACCTGACTCAAAATCACTTTGTCCTTTGAACATCATACCCATTTCACAATACAAATAGTGAAACTTTAGGAAATATGTATATATATGGAAGAGGGAAGTTAATTGTCATCGGAGTGAATCTTATCATAGTGGTTTCTAGTTCAATTCACATTCCCCTAAAAAAACAAATCATGGTAGGAGGAAAACTAAATAGAATAATATTCTGATTCCAATAAAACACTCTTTTTTTGGCTCTTCATTTATCCTTCCAGGGGAAAGTTATACATAGGAGAAAAGTATTCTTTTTTTTTTGGTACATTTTCCACCAGACATCCAGAAATAGGAAAATGTTCTCGTGGAAAGTCCTCCTTTAATGCAAACTACGGAATCAATATATACGATAGTGCTTTGCCGGGTGCCATTGATTCCTTCTCTCTCTCTTCACCGGAGCAAATTGTGCTTTTCCCATTCTTCCTCTCTTTTGCCCGAGCAAGCGGAGCACAGTCGTCTCCATTTCTTGTTCACGAGTTCCTACCTGAAATGATTGAATCTAGCATCCGTTCCCCATGTCCTGGAGAAATTGGGAAAGATTGTAATGCACACTGGTACATTTACTCGTGGAGAGCAGACACAGCGTTTCTCCTTGACTCTGTGAGAAAATTGTTGTGTGTGGCCGGGTGGTTGGTTACCTCTCTGCTGGTAATATTACTAGACTACCTCCTATCTTTTTTTCCTCTGGTTTTTCTTGCCAAAGCAAGAACAACAACAACCATGTTCAAATTCACTCAAGTGGATGAAGCTCAAGCGAGCGAGTATGAAACCAGGCTCCAAAAGGGAATGAGAGGAACAAGAGAATTATTTTTTATATACAGAAACAATTTTTTTTATTCACCATTTTCCTCTTTCACTCACTCACTCCTGTGCAGAGGCAAAAACTTCTTTTTTTTGCATGGAACAAAAGACCAGAAAAAAAATCTATAGAGAATGGAGGAACGACCAAAGAAATACAGGAGAATGGTGGAAAAAATGGGAGAATCTCATTTGCTAGCAATTCAGGAATTTTTTTTTCTATTTTTGTCAGAGTATCTTAGTGGAGCTGGGGTATTTTGTTTCGTCCTATTTTTTCCCCGTTTCCCAGAGTATAACTCACACACGTAAATATTATGCACACAGTGAGTCACTTATGTATGTATTCCAATTTTGACCAAAAAGCATTGGCCCCTCACATGGTGCAAATAATATTCTACCTTCCTGCTGTATGATTTTTTCTCAAGAAACAAAAAAAGCACACAATGTGAGTTTGGGCCACTCATGGAATTTCCACTTCATTTCTTATTTGTTTCTTTTTTTCCTCTCAACTTGCTGCGTATTTAATGCGTCCACGTTGTTTTATGGTGGTAAAATAAAAGAAGCCATTGCTGGAGAAATCAAGTGCACCCGAAGAATGGTGGAAAATGCCCACCACGTGCATCTCTCTGTTCCCATTTATTATTATTTTTTTGCAAAAAAAAATTGTAGGACGAAGGACAACAAAAAATGTTGAGGCAGAAGGTGGCCACTAGCACCACTCGCGAGTCAACCCATTCAAGGGACAGTCATTTATGGTCTTGTTATAAAATTTGATTTACTTATTTTTCCCCACAATTTTCTCCCGCTCCTATTAAAAAATGAAAAAAAGCTCAGAGCGGGAGCTCAGAAGAGCACACACACACACATTTCCAGTCGTCATTATTACCCGCCCCGTTCAGAAATGGTCGCACACGAACACAAACAATTTAACTGTTTAACGTGCTCATTTCATCGCATGCGGAAGCATTAAGGACGCAATACAAACTGAAAGCTAAAATATGCACAAGGAAAACAGTCTTAACAAAAAAAACCATCGTACTAAACCTATGTATTTTTAAGAAAACGACCCACTTGGTGAACATTTTACTTTCTCTTTTTTTCACACACTTTCATGAGCACAAAATGAGTGGAAAGTTGAATGGAGGAGAAGAAGGAAGAAAAAAAAACACAGAGAAGAAAACCTGACTTACTTACATATTTTACTGGGCTTTTCACGCACCGAAGGGAAAGGAGGAAAGTCATAAAACCAATCTGCTTTCTGTTTGTTGCTCTTTTTCCACTCTCTCTCTCTCTCAAAGAAGGGACCATTTACGATCACAGTGAGCAGGCCACATAAATATATATTATCTACTTTAGCCTTCACAGGGGAGAATAAGAGTCAGTTTGAGTAGCGATCAGTTTGTGCATTCAAATGAGTGGAGTCAATAAAAATACATTGTTAAAGGGACCCCTCCAAAAAAAAACTAAGAGGGTGAAGAGAGAGAGAGAGAAGTCATGAGCAAAAAATCCTCTTTCCGCTAAAAAAAATAAAAATAGTGTGTGCAAATAATATGAGAGGGAGAGAAGAAGAAAAAATGGAAAAGTGTGCTGAACACTGTATACAACGGAGAGAAAAATGTAAGTGAACTCTATTATATTATTTCTGACTCCGTCTCTGGAGTAATAGTTTATGCCGTTGGTTCTGTGGAGAGAAAGAGGAACCTACGTCAGTTGCATGATGTATAAACACCGCTCCAAAAACATGGATGCTTCTCCACAAAGAAGAAAGAAATGCTAATGTGCTGCACCAAAATATATAGGAAGAGGAAAACCGACTGAGCGAAAATGAAAAGAGGTAGAAGAGAAGCAATATTTTATTAGGAGCGGGGCTCATGCCGCTTATGTTTTTACGTGGGTCACGGCACGGCGATACCTCTGATTAGTTACGTGAGCCTCGAGAATTTCTTAAAACATTTTAGGTACACATATGTATTAGCATTAAATGTAAATAAATCTAACTTAAAAAAAATAGTTCAAATCAACCGCAATAGTTACACGCGCATTTGCATGGCCATGGTGGTGGTTCCTCTTTGGGTCTGTAAGACTTCATAATTCCACCAACAAAACGGAACGACAGATAGTCTCACACAGCAAAAAATTTGTGTAAGTAATGTCAGTTGGAAAAGAGCAACTTGAAAAAAATTGGAAAGTTTTAGTGTCGCTCAATGTCAATACAAAAAATAACATTAGAGACGACTTGTTCGCAGATACAGAAAAGGAAAAAAAAGAGCATTCCGGATAATATATATTTATGGTTCTAAATAGGATCATCCGTAGGCACTGTCTGTCTGATTCCCGTCTGCGCACTTTTTTTACCGGTTACGATTACGATCTATCAAATGTATACATATATTGACCGGGATCTTTTCCTTCGTGAAGGAACACACATTCGACACAGCGAACTTCAAATGCTAAAGTGTAGGCGTCGAGGGAGATTACATAGTTTTTGTGCTTAAGTAAACATAAATATTTCATAAAACTTTTTTTAGAGAATACATACCAGAAATAGGGTAGTAGAAAAGTGGTTGGTACGAAGCATAATGTTAAAATCAATGTTGGCTTTTTTTTGGTGGGGATTAAAAATGATCTCTGAGGGAGTCATATCTATGATTTTATGAGGTATCCGCGGAGCTCAGCAATTTTCCAGATATAAGTGCGCCATATTTCTATGATTTGCATAATTCCCTTTGCATTTTCAAGTATTCCATGAGCACATATAATGTATTGTGAGTAAAAAAAACAAGAGAAAGCTCGTTGGCAGGTGAGAATCAATTGTACTGAATTTGTACCTGTTTTTATACATATTTTCGTTTTTCTAATTGCTCACCACAATCTCTTCCACCAATATCTATGTACAATAATACTTAGCACGTGAAAATGACAGAAAAAATTGATAAGTAATTTTTGTTAAAAATAAAATAATTGCCCTTTTAAATGGTTCGCATTAAATCGACTACACGTGTGTAAACTGCTTCTGATAAGGCTCGTCTTAGGTGTGTGTGTGTGTGTTTATGAACACCAGCGCAATGCAGTAGAAAATGTATAAATGATTATAATCTATTTTAAGAAGATATTTTGGAAACAAACTTGTGTAACTGTACATACATAAGTCTACATATATGCACATGACACAATATTTAGGCGAAGTTTGAATTGAAATATTTCCAAGTTTTCTTCTTTCTGTTTATTTTTCAGAGAAGGTGAGTCCCAGCAATCTGGTTTTCCTCCGGCCTCCATTCCTTTTCACGAAACTGAAAGGATATTGACCATGGACAACGTCACTTTTATTACTTTCGACTGGGGCAAAATAAACAAGTGATCTGGGATTTTCTCTGCTCCTCAACTCTGCACAGAAGGAAATAACAATTCTCCAACAAAAAAATATATATGATAATTTTGAGCAGTGTAATGGAACCCTGAATCCCAGCCCGAAAAAAATAATTGTAGCACACACACAAGGAGCGAGTGCTTTTTTTTGTAGGGCAAGTCAAGTCAAACTCAACAAAAAAAAGTTATGCAACATGGACAGCCGCCACGGGAGGATTGGCTGTGTCCTTTTTAAAAAAATGAACTGAGACAATAGAGAACACACTATTTCGAAACAAGTTGAGCGGGAAAATAGCGGAGCAAAAAAAAATGATCCAATTCTAAATACCACCCTGGACCATTACAAATTTTTGTTGTAGTTTTCCTTCTCCAAACAAATTTTGGGAGGAGTGAGGTGAATTTCCTGCGACACACGAAAAAACGGGAAGATTACACACCAATTTCCATTACACTTATTATCAACAAGACAAAGTAAAAGGACTCTGGCCAGAAGCTGAAAAGGATATGTAACCCAAGGAAATATTGTTGTTATTATTTCCGGTGCAGTTCCGTGATGCCCATAAAAATAATAATTGCGTTCCGCTCTCCTATGATAGCCCCCGAGTTTTGTTAAGTGTTTTTGGTGAGGTGAATGGCTAGTTTGGTGTTTTACATGGAGTATGTGTGTGTGTTTGTGAGTGTGTGTAAATACTACAATATTATAGTGATGCCATAAGAACCAAGCTCCACTTCCAACATATCTAACATCCACCTAAAAAAAGCTCCAAAGAGAGAGAGAGAGAGAAAAAAAATACCAAGTTTTCTTTTCATCTGCAACATCATCATAGAAGATACAAAGTGGTCTAGAAGCAGACGAAGAAGTCGAGAAGAAAAAACCAAAGGAAGAAGAAGGGAAAAGGATGAGAGAAAATCTTTTTACGAGTCCATATGACGTCTTTGAATACCACAACCGGAAGGGATGCAAACAAACAAACCGGTAGCAACTTGACTCATAAAACTAACAACAGCACTAGCTACGCCAAGATACAGGTGAGTCCACTATCTACTATAATGTAAATATGTACTAGTTAGTCTGGCTAGTTCGCTCCTCATAATATTCAGTAATGGTCTCCAGCTTGTATAAAACATGAAATAGTACACCTATTATGAAACATAATTAAGGAAGCAGGTAGATAAATAGGAGTAGCCATTAAAGCTCCATTATATTATGTATAAACAACATTCAACCACAGAAACATACATTTTTTTATCTTCTCTTTACAAAAAAATAGTGGATGGGTAAAGTAGCCGACTAGGTATCTACTTGTCGTTTTTTTTCTTTCTTGCCTGGGATGCTCAAGAAACAAAGGGTAGACCAGAAATAAATAAATAAACAATATCGCCCCACGAGACAAAAAAACATGGAGACGCTATACTGAGCAGAAAAAAATAGATATTACTCATGTTCCTCCTTTTCTTTACACACACAAAAGACTCTTGTTTCTCATAAAGAAACGAGCATTTTTTTTTCTTGTTCACACGAGCTAAAAAATATAATCTCATAAATGTCCAAAAAGGATTGTATTTAACACCACCACCACCATAGAGCTATATGCTTAGCCGTCCTCACTCAGCTTTCGACAAGAACAATTTTTATTTCATGAGGATAAGATGACAATTAGTAAGAGTGGGGCGGGGGTTGTGCTTGTGTGTGTGAGAGAAAAAAAAATGATGAAACGAGAGTGACAGTGTTGAACCACAATATTGCTCTTTATTACAACAAATACACACGTTGTCAACTCAACTCCTCCTCGTTTTCCCTTTCATAACAAATAGTAATTTGATATTATTAGGTTGAGAGGAAAAAACGGGTTGATTGACTGACTTCCAAGGAGAAAACTAGATAATATTCAATTTATGTCAACTGTCAAAGAGTAACGAGACAAGGAGAAGCAGGGTGCTATAGTTGAACCAAAGAATGCTATGTATTAAAACTTCATTCCTCAAATTTTTGTGTGCATTGAACTACGAAGTACATAATATTTTTTTTTCTTTGTGAACATAATGGAAATATTGAAAACTGAAAGTACATTTTTTTTTCTTTTTGAAAAGAAAGAAATTTTTGCTGAACTTGTTCTGTCAACAGTTGTTGACTGGTATGCTTCAACTGTGCGGTGATGATGATGATGATGATGACGGTTGAGAAACGCTGTGTGCATATTTTTTTTTGCTTATGTTCCCCACGTTAGAAAAAAAAGTCAGTGAACAGAGAAATATTATAAATATTCTATGTCTTCCCTGTCATGTCATCTAAACAGACACGGAGTAAAGTGAAAACGTTTTTTTCTTCTTCTTCTTCGTCTTCTCCGCAAAAAATATAGTTTGCGAGAAGGACACTCTCGAAAAAAAACTGAGTTTGGTAAATGTGTGTATTTAGAATGTAATTTATGGCTCCTTCGTACACGACTAAAGAGAGAGAGAGTCAACGTGTGTGCACTTCCTCTCTATAAAAAAAGCTCTATTATATTATTGAGTCCTACATGGATGATATTATTATATACTCGAGAAGAGAGGCAACCACATTGTGAAAGAAAAACAAATAGTTCACACGAGATAATGTAAACAAACCGTAAAAAAAATCTTTTTTTCACGCGGAACTCACTCCTTCCATTACTTCTTTTTTTCTAGCGAGCAACCTTTTAATTCAAGCGGAGACTCCATCTCGACAACTTCCGAGTAGTGAAATGGAGACCTCCTTAAACTGTACAAGAAATACTACACCAGGATTCTATATATATTTCAATACATGAAGATGGTCAGTCAGTCTGTGTAGCTTAGGTCATTTCCAAAAATTTCTCCATTTTAATATTTCAATTTATGAGAAAGCTTGAAAGTATCTTACAAAGGAAACCATGGTGGGTTTTCCCGATTTTTGCAAGGACATCCAACTTGACTGATCCAAGCCTCTTTTTTTTAAAAAAAAAAGTTATGAGGATGCAAGTGTGAAAGAGCAATAAAAATCTATAATTCAAGTATGGGAAAAGTTGCTCGAGTTATACACATGAAAAAATCTGGAAGGTGTGAACTTTTGAAGATTTTGTTTTCTCAAAAATATGTTTTTTTTGTATAGAAACTCATATACAAAAAAAATGGGAGGATAAGTATAAGGTTGCATTTTCCTATCTTGTTTGTGCACACGTGTTGAAGCCAGAGATCAAATATGTAAGAGGCAGAGAGAGGCAATGGCACATGAATGAGTCATATTTAGTCAAATTTATTCATGAGAAGAACTTGGCCTTCTCTACAAGTGGAACGTTGTGTGCAAATGTACTGTTTTTTGTTTTCACAGGGAAGGGAAGGCATCGTCCGAGACGGAAGTAGTTCATCCTCAATCTCCGGAGTAAATGTAACAACCCCACCGTCCACCCCGTCGTCACTGCAGACACCCGCTGGAGGTGGTGGTGGCGGTGCTGCAGACGGTGTTGCCAACATCACGGACAGGGGCAGGGGAGCGCAAGTGCCAAAGCCTGACCTCGACGTGATGCGCCAACGAGAGGTATTCTTCAGCCAGAAGTATGATCCCATGACTGGCGTCCGAATCGCAAGCACACTTGGCGGCTTCTTCCTCCTAGTTCTCCTCACGCTCCTCTACAAGTCCAAGTGCAAGGGCAAGCACTCCCGCGAGCCCTCCCTCGTCAGCCCGTCAAACATGCAGTATCCTCAGATCAGCACGGGGCATCGAATGCGAGGTCAAAATATCCAGGTGAATGGGCCCCACGACTTTGGTTCCGATGGAAATGGGGGCGGAGCCGACAGTCCTGTCAACCTCACGCCGCTCGATTCATGTTACGGGTACATGAACCAGGTGCACCCGGCCAACAGCCACGCGCCCATCCTCTCCAATTGCTACAATAGCGCGGAGGGCCACGTGAACAAAAGTCCGGCGGTTCTGCTCATCACCTCGGCCAACTCGGAGTCGTCCGACGAGGAGTTGTCAGTAATGTCCGGAGTCGACCAACGACAGCACCACCACCACTACCACCACCACTCCAGCGGCGACGTGCCACCGGAAAGGAAGCGCTTGAAAATTCCCATAGACGGGTTATCATCCTGCAGACAAGTATTAAACGTGGGGAGACACTCGGGAAGTATTGTAATTGAAAGTCATCGCCTTCACCCTCGGTCCAATTCACCTCCCATGGGAGGACACCCCGAAGAAGCCAAGAAAGGGATCGACATTAACGTGATCTTGCCAACGCCAAGTATTTCTCCAAGTGGAAGTGAGAACTTTAGTATGGCTGCCGCACAGTATTTTGGAGGTGGAGGGGGCCCCAGTGCCACCACCGTGTTAAGCAATAGTAGTAACTGTACCAATAATCCGACGCTCGCTTTGTTCCCCAATAGTGTCGCCGGCCCTGGCAACACTCCCGGTGCGGGCCGAGGGGAAACACGACGCTTGCTGGTGTCCCGCTCCCTCAGTAGTGACAATGAAAACGACAATTCAGAAATGAGTGATGTGGGTGGCCCGTGTGGCGGTGATTTGAGTGAGTGCAGTGATCCCGCGATGCTCCCCTTCGGCTGCGGCAACTCCTTCTTCTCCCTGGACAACTTGAAGTATGTGGATGACACGAGCAGTGAGAACATTCCAACCAGAGCGTCGGACGCAGACGAGCAGGATCCTGACCACGACACCAGATCCATCGGCTCCGATTCCGTGTTCGCCTGCTTCGACCATAATTTTGACCACGTGGCGCCCACCTACGCGAGGAGAGTGAGCAGCGTGAGTGGGACCAGCAGTGGAGTGGTGGCGGTTCATACAGGAGCTCCCGGAGCGGTGTCTCCACAACCTTTGCACCGCACCAACAGCAACGCCTCAACAACTCCCCACCCAGAGCTGTTGAGAGTGAGCAGCATTGGAGGAGTGGGGAGTAGTGGAGATGGTGCAGCACCTAATGCACCGCCTGCACCTTCCCCGACCACCTCTGTAGCCGCCACCAACACTGGCACGACTGGAGGTAGTGAAGGGGAAGACACCGAATTCCGTGTCACTCTGACCCAAGCACATGCCCAGGTGCACCACCGTGATAGTTTTTGTTCCGACCTCGAGTCAGTAAATGACTACATGGAGACTGGAGCAAGGCGCAGGTCATCGAGCACGCAGACCACCCTCAGCGACCTGAGACAAGCTTTGGGATACTCTCCTCTGATAGGAAGGTGGAGTGGTTTTGTTGGAGCCAGTTTTGATGGAGGCGTGTCCCCCGGCGCCACTTCCTTGGTGTCCTACACCACTCACGAGAGGAAGTTGTCTGTGCCACGGAGGAGGAGGAGCTTAAGTCCTCACCTGAGCGTTATCAGTGGACCCGGTGGTACTCAGTTGTTGTCACCGACGATGCCTCTTCCCTCTTCCAACTCAAACCCGCCCTTTCTTTCAGTTACAC
>JAHZNF010001516.1:0-10992 GCA_027744215.1 Troglopedetes dispersus
CGATGGGAGTTGTCGTTACGGGAAAAGTCGTGTAGCGGGGGAAATGGACTAATAGAATGTCGCACACTTAATTGATGCATTGGTGATATGATGATGATCACGATAAGTTGTAGAAGAGTTGTACTATTGTAAGTAGTTTATGTGTGTAAATATGTGTAAGTGTGTGTCTGAGAGTTCAACGACCTCGTTTTTCTTGTGTTATGCAGTCGTACCGTGTGAGCAGTTACTTACTTTGATTTGATGTACTTGTGCCACTAAATCTACGTAAACAAAAGAGGCAAGGTGTAGTAGGTAAGTAAAGTAACAGTGACCATATTATTAGAGTTGCATCTTAGGCTGGCCAGGCTTGATGAAACATAGGTGGATTCAAATTAATTCATTTCAAGTGAAACGGATAAATTGAACTGAAAGTAAATCAGGGATGAATTGAAATCCAAAAGATAAAATTACTTTTAAATTAAATTAATTGAATTCATTTGAGAATAGTTAAGTATTTTGAAATGATAAGCATTTTCAGCATGCAAGTTGTAAATTAGACAAAATATATTTGTGTGTTTATTTAAGCTTTATTTGAGCTAAATTGGAAACCGAAGATTATGTTTTTTTAAATTACAGATATCTAGTATTTATGTTTAATTAGTAAAATGTCATGTAGGATTTGGCTATGGTTTGATAAGGTTGAAGTGGCTTCAACCGAGCACTACCTGGCATTAAGCGAGTTGAAGACTGTGTTACTTATTTATTACTTGCCACTTATGCGATATCATCACACTGACCAAAGTGGAGAGGACAAATGGACGATATTAGATGGACGGACGAACGGATGAAAAAAGGTACCGATCATCATTTTGCTACGATGCATGATGCTTTGTTCACCACGTCTGGTCTCATTAGATGTATTTTGAATTTTTTTTGCTGCGATCTTCTGTTGCATATATTATTACTGAAATTATTACAATGTGGATAATATGTAATAGAATTACCTTATGTACAGTTCCACACTTTATGTTTCATACTGAAGATGATATATCAGAACAACATTTTTGTGAAATTAGGTAATCTTTTCCTCCTTTTGACTAAACTATTTAAAACTTTTCGAATGTTCCATAATAATTTTAAGTTTCAATTTAAATCGTCTATATTTGTAAATTTACTGCGCTCGTGAAGCTGATACGGAATGTTAAAATATACATAAAAATTTTTTTGACCCCTTCAGGAATAAATCAATATATTGTTCCTCTTTGAACGGAATTGCTGCATTGTATAATTGAGTCCGTTTACAAATTTGGCAAAACGGTCGCCCTGCTCAATTTTAAGGAAGTTACTAACGAAGCGAAATATCCATATATGATTAAGTAAGCTAAGAAAATACTGAGCTTGACATGGTTTACTATCAACCGAGACACCAATAAACTATGCTACATAATGTTATGCTGCGCATTACTATTATATGATAACCGAACAAAAGTAAAACCTAAACAGGCATGCGTAAATGTAGTAAAAGTTTTTTTTGAAAAAAACTTTCCTACTTCACTTTATACTGGCTTTGTAATCTATCGAAAGATTATCCGTAACCTACCATTAAGGCATACATATAACAAGAAGCTTATCAATATGTTGAGTCAAGCTGGTTGACAAGTCAAGAGAGGGAGAATGAAATAAAAAACAGGCACGAGACAAACGACAGGGGCGGACGACACAAGGTGCATCACTGCAGTTTAGTGCAGCCGTGATAAGGTGTCTCCTTCTCTCAAACTGAGCACATCATCTTCAAAGGAGACTAGTATGCAATAGTGCATTGTACTGTGAAATAGGGGAGAGGTTACCAGGACATTGACAATTTTGTAGGAAACGGTGACAGCTCGATTATCTTGTAATCGTGATGATGCTTGTCAAGCAAATTTAAAAAAAAACTATTTTGCCACAAATTCTCTTTTGCATCTTCTTGTCTCCCATTAAGTTGATTGACCCCTTGCTCTGGTTACTACAAAAAGGTTAAATAAGTGAGAAAAGAAGAATAAAATGTACAAACATTGTTGACAACGAGTGCCGTATTTTTTTAAAGTATACTAATTGAATATTCGAAGTCGTCGCCTTCCTCATAATGATCAACGTTCTCAAAAAGTGAATAAAAATGATAATACTAACATTTCTGCTCATTATCCTAATATGCAATAACCTGAAGAGGAACGTGAATCCTTTAAAAAAATATTTACTTCTTCGGCAGTTTGCCTGCTCCGCACTTCCTATTCACATTAAAACCTTATCGAAGTGGTCAGTAAAGTATGCGCAAGCCAAATTCATCTAAACATCTTTTTTTATGATCCTGTTGATGCTACATTATGATACGATACATGAGCAATTGTGACCACAAATACTTTTTTAAGGTATAAATATCCAATCCTCTGATCAGCGAAACATTTCCTATCTTGCTCCGCGGGCATGCAACTTTATTTGCAGGTCTGGTCTTTGGGATTCTTCTTCTGTGGACTTTTAATAACCGTATTATTGCTACATTTTTTTTGACAAAGTGCTTCTGAGAAGGAGCTTCCTGCAGACGAGCTATGAACCCAATTTTAGTCAGTGCATTAGCCTGAGTGTTCTTTTTGGGAGTCTTTTGCTCTTTTAAAGACAGAATCCTGAACCGTGTGCAAGTGAGCTGCCGTCATTTCTGTTCTCTGGTTTCATTCATGAACTCTTTGGATGAATGAACTCTGATGGTGTCATGTCGTTAAAAAAGTATTCCGCGTACTACAAAATATTGAAAATCGATCCTGGTGACTCACTCAAATATGTATCAGTAAGGCTTCCCTTGTCTTCCTCGCCAATCTCCAATACTAACTTGATGGCTTCATTGTGTACAGGATTGAATCAGTCATGAACTCTTCGTTTTCCCAATTCTTATGACAATCAAAAGTGCAGTCACCTCTTTTTGACTCCAAGAATTATATATGGTTTAAATGGGAGCAATCACCTCTTGGCCAATTAATACACTACTATACCTGCGATTTTTTTTGTCTTGGAATAGTTAACAATAGAGAATGCAGTGTAATGTAATGTCCTGATGAAATAAGACCTCATCTCCATACTTATCATATATCATCGATCATCAACCCGTTAGTGCGTAAGCCCTCTCTCTTGTTGCAACCGACTATTGCCAGATTTTTTTTTGCCACAAAAAAAACAATCGTAATCCAGTGAAGAGCATCGGGAACATGACAAGCTTCAGATATTTTTTTTCACGCAGTAGCATTGGTACTTGTTGTTGACATAGTCTCCTTTCGTTTATCAATGATACTCACTTCGAATGTTGTTTGTTTTTTGTGTCTCTTTCGATGTCTCAGGTAAATAGGCATGCATGTCACTTCAGCGAGAAGATCAGCGACGATAATAGTACAATACCAACCGTTTTATTTCTTAGTGAGCAAGATGATACAAAAAAAAGTCGATTAATAGCAATAAATACGCGCGACCAACATCATCCAACAAAACACCCAACAATCTCACAAAAGCATCACTGACATATGCATTATGCTTGTGCTGAACTTAAAAAAGTGTAATGAACTTTTGTCACCCTTTGCAGCCTTACAACTACCACAACTAACTACTTGCTATACTACTTCTTCACTTGCTATTTAGCACTTCGGATCAGACTACTACCTCTATTAACATAGTAATCTCCTAACTACACACACTTTGTTTGACTTTTAATTTGCCATATCCAAGGATCGCCAGATGCAATATAAGAACGCTCCGTGAGTCGGTCTGGCTCTTGCACACGTGAGAAATTTAGAAACAACTTTTAAATTCCTTTTTTCATCAGCAGATTCATGGACACCTAAAAAACAATTATAAAAAATTAAACTTGGCAATTTTTAAATACAGGAGTAAAAGTATTTATAGAAAATAAATGCTAAAGTTTATTCACAAGTGGTAGTTTGTTGCATTCACATCAACAAGAATGCAGTGCTGAATTACATAATTGAATAGGTAACATCTATGCAATGATATTTCTAGAGTGCATGTCTGTCGGGTTTATTATGATGTACTATCTCCTTCGTCATATTATACATTGTATCATGACGATCATCATCATCACCTCCGACAACTACACAACTTATGCACTTTTTTTTCAATTTAGCCAAGGTATTCAATTTGATTTGCATTCAATTATTCATTCATTCGTTCATTCATTCGGGTATTTTTTTATTGTTATGATTATGAACCCTTACGTCGTAGAGCGGCGTCCTCTACAATGTTTGCATCTACACATATTGCCTATCTATTACATATATGATTGTTGCTCGTAACAGATTGAGGATTATGCAGCTTTATATAGATTGTAGTACACAGGAAAAAGTGTAGTGCGAGCAGCTCGATAAAGACTGGTATGAACTATGACGAAGAAAACATTTTGTAATCATTATTATCTTTCTCCTTCTCTGATTGTTCTCTGAGGTACTACTACTCTCATTTCCCACTTTTCGAGGATTACCATTTTTTTTTATTATTGTGCACATTAGTGGAAGGCGGCCAGCGGCGCACAAACAAGGAATCATTTCATTTATGTAAATCCACCCAATCATAATCATCCATTCACACTCATTCACATGCACGCAAAAAAATGGACTGAAGCTCAACAGAGTTTAAATCCATATAAATATCTACCTGTATATACTTGTGTGACAAGGATTTTTAAGAACAACATTTATATGAGAGTTTAATCAGACAAGAATGAAGATGTGATAGGAGAGATGTGTGTGAAAGGCCTTTGTACTCTGGTTGGATGTTACGCATGCGGAAAAGTGTGATGAAAGCAATTTTGACACTTTCCTTGCTTCACAACAAGGGTGCTCTTTGTAAACTAAAGTAAAAGTTCTTTTTATCGAGTGTTTTACAGTTCCTCCTTGGATGAACCCTCTTGGCTTCATGCATAATTCCAATAACAAGCACAACCACTTCCGTTGCTTTTTCTCTTTCCATGTGCGCGGTGTGGACGTCATACTCCACACTGGATCGGATCTAGAGAATAACTGAAAATCATACTTAATGCAAATCATTATAATGCGCATTAATTTTGTTTGCGAAAAAATAATATAAATATCATAATTTTTGTATTAGTATCGGAATATGTTGATGTTGCCAAAACAGGATATATTGACTTAAAACACTTAATGCAATGCACATTTTTGATCAAGCTCTTTCCAAATCTCAATTATTATCTACTAATATCCTGAAGCGAGCGGTCAATAAACTACAATTTAGTAATGCAGTTGTTGCTTACGGTATTTGTCTCAAAATTCATTCTTGAAGGTATGTGTAAAAAAGGTGTGAACTGGAGAACTTCGATAAGTTTATTTTAAAAAATCTAAATCTTTTTTTGTAAACTCTTTGGTATAAACCTTTGCAATGTTCATTGATTTACAAAAAAACATAACCGTTAGCATTAGAAGGTAATATGAGCATAATAAAAATAAACTTTTTTACCTACATACATTATAACAAACTTCACTGCTGTGGAAAGAATTTATTTTATACTCTGCATCTCATCCACTCCAGTTTAGCTCCCTTCACCAATAAAAAATAGAGCCGCAGCAAGCCCCAAATCTGTACAGTTACATATACTTAAAAAAAAGAAAGCAAGCACAAGTAACAATGAAGTTTTTGTAAAAGGCTCACATCAGCCATTGTTGTCCTTGTGAGACAAGGGAAGAAAAAGCAGGTCTCCGAAGCTTCTAAAAAAGTTCATGCACCTGCGCAGGGGAAACAGTTGGAGATGTGGGTCCTTAAAAAACCTGGAAAAGGCCATTGACCGATGAATAGGATTTATTGGGGTGTCTTCTCCGTTTTTGTTTGGAGATGGTGGTTATATGAAGCGGAGAGCTTGAAATACAGTAAGCGAACTCCTCTGGCAAGCTCAAGCATGCGTACATGTTATACCTTCATTGGTTTATTATTCTTATTATGATTAGTACAGTTATTGGCATTGTTTAGCTTGCATTGATACAGCCAGGAAATCTCGGTTTACGGCATGTGACGGCAAATATTTATAAAGGATTTTGTTTCACAACGAAAGGAAAGCACGGAAAATGGAGAAGTCCCTTCATAAAATTCATCTTGCTTGATTCTCAAATTTGTTTCCTCACCAGCGAATAATATCTACGCATAAATGTGTATTTTTAGCCAGGCATTTGCATATTATTTACAATATCAGAATATATTGAAAACTGTTTTTTTTTTCAGATTGCTGCTAAAGAAGTGGGAAAGCTAAGATGAACCAGTTACCACATCATTGCATTCTCTGTGAACTTTACTACAAACGTGCATAAGATAATTTGTTTTTTTCGTAAGATATTAGAGATGACTCGACTCCGGAAGGTGTCTCAGAAAAATAAGAAAACTAAATTGTACTTTATTGCATGTAATATGACCTCCGCTAAAACTTCTATATACTACATGTATGCATACAAGTTGGACTTGGACCAAAGTTTTGGGCCGCTTCGTCTGCTCAGACGAGCTTTTCTGCTTGCATCCAGTATTTACTGATGTTCACAATTCATCATCCTATATCATCATCACTCCTAATAAGACGATGGTTCAGAGTGAGACTCCAGAGGAGGTATACGAATAACAACGATTGTTGTTGTAACAGGACTACCAACACAAGTGTACAAGGAAATGGAGAGCAATGACGGACTTTGAGAAACATTGATATCCACACGATTTGGTGACCTAAATTCTCTCCTGTGAAGTAAGTGGAAAAAAAGCCCTTTCTATTCTCGAATCGAGTCTGTTTGTGGCCATGTTGAGCGGAGAAGTTACAAGAACCTACTTAAAATAGTCTAGAAATGTAATATGAGTGGAGCAGATGTTTGGATGAGGTATAAATGAGAGACTTGAAGCTGAGCCTAGGTGATGCCGTTTTTTTCTCCAACTTTCATTGTTGAGCACAAGGAGAGCCGAAGGAAGTCCATGAGAGTTCAAGTTTTGACCTAGATTTCAGCATAGAAATAAGTTTGTTGATAAACTAACTGTTTTCGGAAGGTGCAGTAGTTTGGTAAACTTGTAGTTTTGGTCCGGATCTTATCCATGCCGTCGTTTACCTTTTCGGGCCAAAGTTGCTTGTTGTCAAAAAGGATTTTCTGGTTTCATCCATGTACATATAATTGTACATAAAAGTAAAGTATAATAACTTTTTTGGGTTAAATGAAAAAATCTCGAAATTGCAAGATATTTTTTAAACAAACACTAAAAATTGTACATGTGTTTGTTTCTAATTAACGAGATAAAGCAGAAACCCGAAAAAAAATTAGGGTTGCCTTTTTAATGATTGTGAGAATTTTTTCTTCAGATCAGGGCGAAAAGAGTTATGTTCCATCGTTCCTGGACTCGATACAATAGAGCGTATTCGGTGTTGCACGTAATAATGACTTGTCGTTATTACAATGAAAGGGTTTTATAATTGACTTCCAAAAGGTATCCGCATTGTATGCTTTTTTATCTACTCAAAACAACTTATTGATCTTATTTCTAAAAAAAAATACTGGAAAACGATCCCACAAGTTTTTCTGCACTTACTAAAATGTACTTTACAAAAAGTTGTAGCCCATGTAACTATGTTATCCAGAAAGGAAGATAATATCCCATCCTTTGGCTCAAATTTAATTGTTTTAGTTCCTCAAAAAAAATTACATGATCCTTTTTTAATGTTCTTCTTATTGTACATTGATCATTGTCTTCTCATTCGTTTCCTTGTCAGACAAACTTATTATTATGAACCCTTTTTCGTTTCTCACTTCTTCCCTTCTCAACACTGAGCATGCACAGAATACAGAAGTACATAAAGATCAACCTGAAAAAAAAATTCAATGGGTGGAGAAGTATTGAGAATGGGTTGACGAGAAAAAAAAGGATAAATGAAAGAGTTAAATAGCCTGTCTAGCAAAAGAGATCAAAGAACCCTTGCCTTGTTTCCTACTCAAGTTCAAGGTCATACTGATGACGATATGCCAGAACTGTACGGGTTGAAAAAAAAGAGAAACAAATATCTTGGGTAAGGCACCATAAAACCTGTATGAAAAAAATTGTATACCAGTATATTCTGCTTCATTCGTAACTCACTAACTTGTTATTTCCTTTTTTATGTCATTCCCATATTTACTTCCTGGCTACGGAATAATATACTTAATTGTTTGACTGGCGGTTACCAAAAGATTTAGGTTTCGTCCTTGTTCATTACTAATTTCATTCGTGCGTGACGCAATGCGCTGTGCAGCAATCTGAGTAAAAAAGTTGACACAATATTTACTGAAATATCCATTTTAAAAGTACTGAACATGGTATGCATATTTTTAAACAAATGAATTTCTACCTTTTTTGCTATGAATGCAAAAAATCCTGCGCAATAGTGAGGTAGTAAACCTGGATTCATTTGGTAATTTGCCTAGTAAAAAGTAGCCACATCCTCAGTAAGTTACGAACCGGATTATCCACAGTGATTATAGTAGGGAACATGTTCAATTGACAATAGCAATGCATTTTTTTAATGTATCGGCAAAGTATACCAAAGTATAATAAATATATTGTAATATGTAGGTTTCTCCCGTTCTTAATTCTCCACGCTTGCTGTACATATACGCCTTCCAGCTGAGACTAACTAGGTTGCGATGTCGCAAAAAACAGGGTTATCAAAGTTTAAGATTTAAAAAAAATTCATTTTTAAATTGAGAAAAACCCAAAGTTTATTCCCTTGGACTCGTTTACTTTGAGGACATAACCTGGCTTGAACTGGGTAATGCTAAGGAATTACCCAAGAATGGCATAAAATGCGAGCACTCCTTACTAGATGTATATACCTGTGATCTTTTATTTCAATTCTTGCAACAAATAATTACCGTAGGATATCATTTCCATAGCTGTACTTCGTCAACCTCAGGATAATGAAAATAAATATGTTCACAGTGAGGGGAAATGATTTGTTGTGCAAGCGAGTATGAACCTTATTTCTTTATTTATGCAAGATTGACAAATCAGAAGTAAACCTCATTGTTGAATTATTACCTGTGTGAAGTGAGTCAGACCCAAATAAAAATCAAAACTTCAATATTTCCAATGATAACTGCGGTTATATGGATATATTTTCCTCATGTGCGATTCGCTGATCCATTGCATTTTCTACGTTTATTGTCCCCGTCTTTTCTCCTCTGCACGGGCCTTATGATTATTCTGATGCACGCTCATTCACTGTATTGGGGCGAGGCGAGAGTAATAAACCGTCTCAGACTGTGCGTTTTTGAGTGACGTGCGAGAAAGCTTCCTGTGTGACAATATTATTGTGTGCCTTTGTGTCATACTTTTATCGCTGATATTTACCACCACACGAACTATTTTCTCAGACTTTTAAAGAACACTCGTAATAAGGTTGCTACTGTGAAATTAAGTACTGTTCGTTTTATTGTTAACTTGAATCTAAATACAATTTAGTTGGAAAGTGCAGAATCCTTCCCTTTTGGGTGAATTTAAATGCATTATATATGCATTCAACGAGCTGACTACAAATCAAATTCCTAGATAATATTTGAATTACATTGAATCCAAAGTATGGGCTCAAAGTAATTATAGATGACTTTACACAGTGTTTGTTAGTATGAACAATGAAAATTGTTTCACTACTACTAAATCATGGAATGCTTATGGCGATTGGGCACGAAGATGTTTTTTAGAAAGACAAAAGAGATATTGGAGACATCGTATTAGTCATCATTATCATCAAGTCTAAATTTGCAGAACATGAGTAATACAGCTCCTCCATAGACGATGTTTTTCCGATCATAGTTAAGATTTGGTTCTGAGTTTGGTTATCTGGAGCCTTCGGCCGTGTGACTAGTTCCGGGACAGTAGCCGTAAAATACAGCAACTGCATAGATACGTGTAATGTTGTGAACATCTAAGCAAATGGTTGAACGAACAGAGAGGTAAACAAAAAACTGGAATGAAATAGCGGTCAGGAAGTAAGGTTGGAAAGGGAAAAAGGGACAATAAACATAAGTCATGATGGTCTGTGTTCATTCTTCCTCATTATTCTTGTCCTTCGTGTGTACATAATGGAGGTTTAACTGATGATGACAGGTACTCAACAGAAAGAGCTCACCTTCCTTCACTTCCCCCTTTTATTTACAAAGAGGGATTTAAATGGATTCTGCCAACTTTGCCAAACATTACTCCTCTGATACCACACATAGCTGTACTTCTCAAGGGATAATATATTAAAGATGCAAACGATTTTTCTTTATCATCTGAAGTCTCAAAATAAAAGTTTTATGGCTGATTTGGTATATCTTTTTCGCAAAAACAATAACAAACTTCAATATTTAACAATTTTTTTACAGTTTGTCAATAGCATCGGGTTTAGATAAAATATTATTGTCTCTTTAATGCAATGCATATCAAATCATCATTGGAAGCACGAAACTTGCCACACGGTTGAGTTGTTCGAAGTAAAATGGCTCTGAAAGGATGAATTGGTTCCATCATCATTGTCACATAAAAAGAAGCTGAAACAGAAGAATAAGCAATAGCACTCAAAGGGAAGAAGCCTAAGTATATAAAATAAGCTGTGATCCACACCAACCAACTGTCAATATTGTGGCTTGGTCGACCTTGTTAAGGTCATAGAACTGTCGGCCTGAAACACGGAACCTTTCAAATGAATATATTTTTTTTTCTTCGTCATCTATACCGAGTTATCAAGATATGTTGTAATTTTTATGATATCATAATATGGCTTTTTGTTACATTGTTGTTGTCACACGATACTTTAAAAATTTGGAGGAGCAAAAAAAAGTACTTCTATTCTCAAACGACAATGACAACATAATAAAGTTGAGAAGTTTAGGCTCAGTTGTCAGTTCGTCAATGAAGGTAATCTACTAGGCTTTTTTTTTCTTGCGTGGCTCCACTCCACTATATGTATACACATTATGTGCATCACTA
>JAHZNF010001517.1:0-14764 GCA_027744215.1 Troglopedetes dispersus
CTGTGATGTATAAAAGAGGAAGAAAGTATGTAACCAATCATCATCACTCCTCACATTATTTTTCCCACTGTTGCTCTGCATCTTTCACTTGTCAGATGAAGGAAAGACTGGTGATATGCGAAGCCAAGGGGCAACGGAGATTTTACCTGTCAAAAAAGAAACGAAGAGTCTTCCTCGAGCTCCTACTATTTGTTGAGCTCTCTCACTCGTATTCTTTGTGTCTCTAAAAAAACATATTCCCCACGTAATAATTTTTTTTTGTTCAGATAGAACCAACAAATAATCTGTAAATATTTTAGCCTTGTTGGAATGAGAGTACCTTGAAAACACCTCCATTCCTTTGCAACCATTTGTATATATATATGCACATACTTTCCTTTTTTGCATGTATGAAGTGACTAACGTTTCCTTTTCCTCCAATTTCGGGAGCACGTATTCAACATCGAATGTAAAAAAAGTTTTATTTTGCCCAAGTTTCCCTTTCGCTGTTCCCTGCTCCATCGAAAAAAAAGATAGTGGAATAGAACGACTACCGTGATATTATGGGGACGGGAGAGAGGAGCAAGAACTTTGGAAGCAACACTCACGCATACAAAACGGAAGCACCAGGCTTGAGCCGAGCTAGTAGGAAAGTAGAGATAGGAACGTGAACACACTAGCTCCAACCTGGAGAAAAGGGAGACAGTGCACGCTCAATACTCCTTTTCACAATGGGTCGCACAGATTGGCCAATGTAAAAATATATTCCGTTTCAAGGTTCAACTTATCTAATTTCTTGTTTGGAAGACGACAGGAAGCAGTGTTTCGACAAGGGCAAAAGAAGGAAAAGAAAAAAAATACGCACTTTTTTATTCAGTCTCCGGAGGAGTTCATCAGGAGCAAAACCTGACAAGATACCCAAAGGCAAACACGGTGTATAGAGAAGAGGTAAGTGGCAGGGGAAGTTATAAAATGGTAATAATAACAGTTCATATTTTTTTGGAGCATGCATGGTAATTTCTCTATTGAAGACCAGTCACTTTCACACTTCACAGTAGTAGCAACTAACTCATTTATATTGGAAAAGGGGGAATGAGTGGTTTGTGGTTGAATAGACGGAGTAGCCGAAAATGGTGTTATTACGACCAATATTTTATTTGTTGAGTTGTACCTTTCACTTTTTTCCCTCTTCTGATAATCATTATTACAACAATGAAATAGGGGGAAATGTACGTTATAAAATATTTGGAGCTTTCTCCTCATCACCTCCATTGCCGCCAGCAGAACTGTGTTCATTTCCCTGTTGTGTTGAAACACTGTGCGTGATGATAAAGCAATAAATATTCCTCGTGACAGTACACAGATGCTTTTACGAGTGGGCAATAAAACACCGAGAGAGAAAGTGTGTACATTACGAGCATGTTAGTCATTTATGACAAGTAAATGATTTAGGCGAAAAAGTGATGATTTTATCCGTTCCCTCTTTCCATTCCGTTCAGATGTCAAAGACGTCGGACTCCCTTCACAAAATTTCTGTATTTATGGGGAAACTTTTTTAATGTGTACTTTCCTCCGCGCTATGAATACTTAAACGTGTACAAACTTTTTTTATTCCTTTTCAAGTCTATTGTCAATCCTTAAATTTAATTAGTTTGATCCATTCTTCTCATGAAAATTTGAAAAGCACTTTACTTTTTTCCAATTTGTAGCGAATCGAGCTGATGAAACAATAGTGATACATGTGATACCTGTGTAAGCCAAACAAAGTACTCTAAAAACGACACTTTTTTCACATGTTCTCTTTCAGTTTGCCAAGTTCTCTCCACCGTGAAAAATTAGCGTTATCAACAGGACACCCAGACATACATACGTCCTCCTACAACACGGACTCGTTAAAAGCCCTCGTCGGAGGATACACTGAGAAAAAGCCAATCATTTGTGAGAAACGACGACATCCAATCAACCTGTTAAGTGCGCACTTCCACACGAGCAGAAAGCTCATTAAAACGAAATCGCTACTTTTTTTCCCTTCGTGACACTATACTTTATAGAATTGTATTGTTCATGTGTATCGTGTAATTTGAGACCCCTGTTCCATGCTAACTGACCGTGGAGCTCGTGTATATATATCAGTGTACATTCCGGAGAGACAATAATGATTCATCGGGAACGAGTTTCAAGTAAAGTCATATCTATGAGGACAAAGTGATACACGTAACCATAAAACATATTACCCAACTACCTATACATATGTTCATCATGTTAAACATGATCCAATAATCTGACGGTTCAGAACAAGAAGAATCCATTTTGTTTGGACTCCCTCCGCTTTTTTCCTCTGCTTCAAAAAAAATTGAATCAAGTTCGTTTATTCTGTTTGTCTCTACCTTGATCTTGATGGGAAGCGTGAGGAGAAAACGTTCGCAATTTGGATGCTGGCTATTTCATTGCTTTACGGAACACAATGTGGGCAAGTTTTTTTAAAAAAATAACCTTGTAACCACGATCCTATAGTAAACTCGTGTAATTCAATTGAACTATTTTTTTCTCTAAGAGGAACACTCCTAATAAAAAGGAGAAAGGAAGAAATAGACTTGTTAAATTGAAACATTTCAGACCAAGAAATAATTGTGACCACACACATACACACATCAAATATTTCAGTGAATACATAAGCTTATATTATATACTTAGGTACTTTTTGACTTCTGTTTCCTGTGATCGCACACAACAAAAAAAAATGTTAAAACAAGAGAGAGGAACATAAAAAGGATTTTTTTCTTCGAGTGTTTCATGCTTCTACACTTGTACATCTGAGCTGATGACCGGAGAGAAAGTCAACTAAAACTTGAGCCGCCTACGTTCACCGAAGTTGGTGCCAGAGGAGCAAGCTGTGGCCACAAATACAAGAAAAAAAATTGGACAGCAAACTACTACCGGTCACAATCACATCTTATTACCTTTGTCACAAATAAAAGGAGGGAGAACAAGGGAGCAAGAATATAATCTTTTTTGTGGGTTCTCTTGTGTCCACCTGGAACTTATTTTTTTGACTCGGTCCTTTCTCGTTGTACATCTTTAAATGAGATTGGTCATAATTCGCTTGTTCCTTCAAGACAAGGTTAGGTATTTATATAGTTGTTTGAACTAAGATCACTTTGCGTCGCTGCCGTTAAGCCTGTAACAACTTCGTTTTCTTTGTGCTATTGGATACTTCTTATACTGTTACACGACACTAGAGTGTGCGTCTTGCCGTTGCTGCGGATGTCACATATCTGAAGTAACTTTGTCGCAATTTACCCTCATAATTCTTGAACAGAGTCTAACTAAGCTAGTACTTTTCCATGGAAGATTTTTTGTTCGCAGGGTGGTCTTACTTCATTACACACATTTGCAAACATGGATTCACCGTGCTAATCTTTACAGGCGGTTCAAGGTCGAGTAATTTTTAAGCAAGAGTTCAACTCACAAAATTATCTTCAGGACTATTTGAACTTGACTGTGTAACCTGAACTTGTACCAACTCACCTGGAAATATACAAAAAAGTTATAGGTAAGAATATATCTCATTTTAATATCGCTTTTAGCAAACATTGTATTAGACTGTATGCAATTTTTGAAAAAAAATGGCAGATCTTCTAGCATCATAGATCTCAGGTTTCTTTAATAAGTACTATTACATACAGGTTAACTTACCTTTCACCCTTTGAATTTATTGTTGCATTCATTCTTTTGTTACAAAAATCCCATTCAACTCATCTATACCATCCTCCTTAATCCCTTTACCTGAACTTGTACCAACTCACCTGGAAATATACAAAAAAGTTATAGGTAAGAATATATCTCATTTTAATATCGCTTTTAGCAAACAGTGTATTAGACAGGGTGCAATTTGTTAAAAAATGGCAGATCTTCTAGCATTATAGATCTCCGGTTTCTTTAAATAATAAGCACTATTACATACAGGTTAACTTGCCTTTCACCCTTTGAATTTATTGTTGCATTCATTCTTTTGTTACAAAAATCCCATTCAACTCATCTATACCATCCTCCTTAATCCCTTTATTATTCCACATTCATCTCTTCACGGCTTGATCTCTTGAGTCATATCAATGAATAATGTCTCTTTATAGCTCAGAAACTATTCTTTCTTTCTGTGCCATATATAAAATTTATCGAGTAAGAAAGCTCTATCAATCCATTTTTTTCTCTCCAGAGTTTTTTCTCTAGACAGGGCAACTGGTGAAAATTCATTCTTTTGTTACAAAAATCCCATTCAACTCATCTATACCATCCTCCTTAATCCCTTTATTATTCCACATTCATCTCTTCACGGCTTGATCTTTTGAGTCATATCAATGAATAATGTCTCTTTATAGCTCATTCTTTCTTTCTGTGCCATATAAAAAATTTATCGAGTAAGAAAGCTCTATCAATCCATTTTTTTCTCTCCAGAGTTTTTTCTCTAGACAGGGCAACTGGTGAATAAAGTATCTATATTGGCTTCATATTGGCTTGGCTTCAAAGCAGGTGAAAAAAATTCAGCAGTTCCTCCACTCTGCTCCACTCCATCGTTAAAAAATGGTACAAATGGTTCATATTTCATCGACAACCTGTAATAACAATAAAAGACCCATTAGAAGGGGCTGGATGCAGATCAAATTGAAGTGAAAAAGTCATTCAATATTTATTTTTTATATTGATTTTCGTTATGCAACAGCAAAAATACGAGAGGGTATATTATCTTTTGTATACATAACTATTATATCAACCTGTTTCACCAAGAAACTAGTTTGCTTAGCAAGGAAAAGTAGCTATTGTTCACCTTATTTTTTTCTTTGATAACCTCATATGTGATAGGTCTACCTTGGAGTTGTTTGGGTGAATGAGCTCCAGCAGTTTTTATTGGATGATAGCTCTCCAGCCCGGTACACTTTTCTCCACCGTATGCCCGCGGGAATCCCAATTTTTTATTGTTGTAGTACTGCGAGGAGTACGCGAGCATTATTATTATTGCACGAAACAAGTTTTTTTTTCTCTCAACATTGGCTCTCGTTTCGTTCGAGTTGAGTGATTCCGTGCTCTACAAAATTTCGGATGTTGCACACCCAACAAGTTACAAGGGAAAGTACCTATTTAGCAGACACGAGGGGTTTTCTTTGTTGTGTCCTTCGAGGAAAAAAAGAAGAAAATAATGTTTTCTTTTTTTTCTGTTGAGGGTAACTTCAACGATTGAAAATAATGCCTTTTGACTGACCATCGTTGCATCATAGATGGGCCAGGTGAACATGTAAGAAAGTTTTTTGAAAAGGAAATAACTAGTTCAGAGTTTGCTTCAGGTTGATAAAATGTTTTCAACGGGAAAAACTAAAATTCTGGTTATTATGACTAAGTTTGCGCAATAATATTGTGAAGTAAAAAAAACTATTTCACAAGATAAGCGAGGAAAAATTGGGGACCTGCAGAAAAACAGTTTGAATATGACTTGTCAGCTCGTGAGGATAATCTTGAGTCATGTCTGAGTGGGTTGCATTTCTTTCCCTAATATTTACTGTCTCGGGTACCAACTGAATAAAAGTGAAACTGGTTAGGTCTGCATTTCATTTTTTATTGTAAAAACATTCAGTTTGGTTCATAAAGCAGCCAAGACAGTAAATAGCACACGCCCTGAAACCGGTGAAAATTGGTAGTTTAGAAGCAGGAAACCCGAAGCTTTACTCATTTTGACAGTTACCCACAAGAAAATCGATGACTATCATTCTTGTCACTTCACAGCCCGTACACATCCAATTCATCATAATTCATGATGACGTCCAGAGCTTCTCCAACTTTTCAATTAAAATTTGGTTTAATAAAAAAAGCAATCTACACTCAAACTAAAAGAAACAATATTACATAAAACGGGGAAAAATATGCATGAGGTGACATATCCCTCTGGTGCCATGAAATTACCGAGTAGGTGACTAATTACATTCTGCTTCTGATTGCTTCCTCCAATCCACTGTACCTTGAAGTGGCCCACGTGCTAAATTAATCTAATAACGTTATTCAACCAATAAAAATGGAATTGAGGTAACTTGATTGGTTCCAATCAAGTTGTCTTCTCCATTTCATATATTATTTCGGTCTCTTGTGACATACTCGTGTGACCATATAAATCTTATCGAAGACAGCAATTCCTGCTGTCTTGCTCACTTAGATTTTATCTGTGAAAAGGAAACCTAATCCATTTTCTCATACATCTTATCTTATTATTTATCTTCACAATTTTCTCGTCCACACTTATTCATTTTTTTAAAAAGAAAACCTTGACTCTGCTCGTTATCCTTCCTATCCCTTCATTTTTATTAAAATGGTTATATAAATTCCAACAAACTAGAAACTGGCCGGAACTCCCTAAATGCATTTTTATTATTCGTAAAAAAGAAGAAAATTGCATTGTCGTCTTTGTCGCCTTCTGAAAAAAAAAATTCAGCGTTGGTTCAACACACACACAAGTTTATAAAACTGTAAAAAGGGGATATAACTAGATAGATGAAACAATTTTTTCCCTTGCTCGTTTATTACCAAAGGGATCAGCGAAAGTAATACACGTTATATAGTGTAAAAGAAATGCCATGTGTATGTGGTGCCAGTAGTAAAGCCGTTCTTTGTGATGAATATCCACATATATATGATGTATATATGGGTCGCTCTCGTACAACACGAGAAGTGGTAGTCATAAAAATGATGAATTTTTCATTTTATACTGTCCATTTAAATTTACAATGAGCTGCTTCCCTTCCTCCCGGGAACTTGGGAAAAAAGACTTTGACTTGGGCAAACTAACGAAGTAAAACCAGAAAAAATGGGGCTTTCTTTTTTTCATCTCATTTGTACCTGGAAATACAAAAAAGGAGAGCTCTGGAAGGAGCGCGAAGTGAACGGAGCTCCCAAGAACAAAATTCTTTGCCTCTTTCTTTCGTATCACGTTCATATAAACTTGTGTGTAGGGAATCAATAAAAATGAAAGAAGAGAAGTGCTTACTCAAGTCGCAAGCAAGTTGCATTCTGCACACGTAATACCTGTGGTATGCATATTACCTGTGTTCATATTGTTTGAGATACATTTTTTCTTGCTTTACTGCCGCGGAACTCCGAGTGAGGCACAGTGCATCCTGAAAAGACAATAGCATAATAATTTGGTGAATTACGAGACCACCACAGAAGGTGGGCAATTAAGTAATAAAAATCGAATAATCGATTTAGTATTGTTCCTCCTCCACACACAAAATGCCTCGCATTCCACAGTCTCTAGGAAATGAAAAGAGAAGTGTGTGAAGGTTGGCAGAAAAGGAAATTGAGAAGGCTCGCTTGTGGAAAAAAACAAAAATACGCTATTACAGTGCACACATATAAAAAAGGAGAGTGAACGTACCTAAAAACTGATACAATAATTCGCGAGATAATGGTAAATAGCACGGAAGGTAAAAAAGAGGCGGTTTTGGGTAAACATTGCTTTTATGGACACAGAGTCACTCACATAAACAAATTCACACTCAGTCAGTCACTCACTTTTTTCTCGCTCAATAGTGCTATCAAATAGAAAAGAGGCGCAACAGAAAGGAAAGAAAAAAAGTGGGATGAATTATTCACGAATTCCGAAGGAGAGTCGAGTGATGTAGTGATTCTGTCTTTGGCTCCGTATTTCCAGTATCACTCCGCTACTATTTTCACTCGTCTTCAAAAAAATTACTTCTCAGTATATTTTCATGTCCCATTTATATGTACATAAATGACTCCTTGGTCTACATATGATCCGGTGAAATATGCATGTGATGATAAGTGTTCCTGGAAGAGTGGGAGCACGGTGTACAGTACACATTGTACTCTACTTTTGCTCTCTCGTGAGCAGATATTTGCTTTTATATGGGTAGTTGGACTCTTTCAATCTACATTTATGGTTATTATTCCTCATCAAAACTAATTACAATTGGATTGAGTCCGAGCAGCAAGGATGATAATTTACTAAGAGGACTGATTCCTCGTTCAAGCTGAATGAGTTACACATCGACATTCTAATTTTGTACATCTGCGGATCATATTCATGTAGAGATCCATGAGAAGGGATAGAAGTAATGCTATCAATACAAAGGGTATATTATGTTATCTAAAGTTTTGAAGATTATTGGTAATAAAAGTTCAGATGCGTCATGTTTAAAAGTTGAAAAATTCCTTCGGTCACATGTAATTTGAACAGAAGCTGTAATATTTACTTGAAGCATCTATAATGGCCACGTGATAATTTTCCAAGAATCATTTTCAAGGAGCATTTATCACTTCCGGTGAAAGTCTAGATATTATTGTCGTTTTCAAGTGTGAGGCTCCCACCTTCTTTAAGGAACTCTTTTACCGTGTCACTTCAACTTTTGAAGACAATTCACCTTCCAATAAAAACAGACATTAGGACATGTTGTGCAACATTTAACGACTCCGAAGTGAACTGAAACATTTTTTTTTATTTCTGGCCCAGGTGGTGCCTTCCCCTCCTCCTCTTCCGCAAGCATTTAGTAGTATTAAGGGTGGCAGCAAGTGCATTTTATAGTTTTCAAATTCCTTTCAGTTTCCAAACAAGACTGACAACCACAATTTCCCTATACTTCAGTTCTGCTCCAGTTTTTTTTCTCTGTCATTGGAAACATTCTGTGAACATTTTTCTGCACACTTTCCTTTTTAAAAATATTCTTTGCAAGGAATTTTCTCAGGTGAACAAATTTTCTGCTTCCCACCCTTTTTCCATTGCATTGACACCTACCCACCTTCCTGCGGATCACCAGCATCGTTTCCTGTTCAGACAAACGTGGATAATCCCTGTGAAACAAGAATCCATTCCACTTTACCTTGTTTCAAGTGCTTCGCACTTGCAAACAAACACACTCTCCATTCGACCGTGTCATTATCGTCACTTTTGAATAACATGGATATATATTCTCCTTTCACATTTTTTCTACTATGACCACAGCTGCACATCGCCCAAAAAGGTCTCACACTCTTTTTTGTTCGGCGCCTATACAAAACTTCGCATTTATTTTTTTTCTAATAACACTTCCTTCTCACACGAAACAGGAAATCTATTTTTTCTCTTTCTCTCGCTTTTCATCTTCCTTGCAAAACCATTCATCCGTGAGCCACATAAAAAGGAGACGAAGTGCAAAAAAATTGTTTGTGCGCCGCTGCTCCCAAAAAATTTTATGCAAAGGCGTAACAAGGGATCCACTCTGACAGAATAATAACACGATCAAGATTGATTGAACTTGAGTGACGTGTCGAATGAGATTCGAGGCTCACATGAAGCAAAAAAATATATATTGGGGACCATAACCATCATCCTTTGTGTCATCATATCCACGTTTGGGTAATTCCTCCAGGAATGACATGGTCTATCTTCTTTTTTTTTGAGTGGGCCTTTTTTCCCAAACACACTTAATAATAATGCATCCCTCCCAAGTGATGTTGGAGAATATCGACTCAAGATTACATTTTGATGGCAGTGTGCCCAAAAAAATTACAATATTACTATGCAAGCGACCACACATTGTTGTTTGTCTATAAGGCCGTTATTTAATAAGGTTAAAAATTGTTATTCGAAATTAGTCTGCTATTTCTATACTTTCACTTGTTTTCTCAAGATTTCATATATTAGAGCGGAGGTAAAAGTACGGAAGAAATTAAGTGGAAGTCATTATTATTCGCCACGCATCATAAGTAGTCAACAAGGGAGTTTCCTACATGAAAAAGTAATGGAGAAAATGATGGTGCAAGATAGTCTACCTCTCGCAGCAAGGCGGTTAGTTATCATCTTACTCATAATAGTAAAAAAGACCAAAGGTAATTTTTGGCACATTGTCTTTTTTTTCACAAAAAAATTGGTGTATACACGCATACGCTTTTTTGATACAGTGTGAGGGAAAAGCCACTTAAGTTTGCTTACGTAGGTTACATGTGGCATAAAAAGTGAGGCTTTTAAAGGAGACTTCCTAATTTTAGGGAACACTATCGGTGCTCCTAATAGAAACAAATGGGAAGTAACCCATCTTACTCAAGTTAACGGGAACGCGGAGTAATGATGACATATTATGCAGACGGAGCAGTTTTTCTTTCCAGGACATGTGTGACGTGAATTTTTGAACACGCCTCTGGAAAAAACAACGGGGAGGTTCGCACGAGATAAAATTAATGGGCTAACCCCATTTCTCAAGTTTTAAAGTATGATAGATTGATGGCATGACGCAAGCCATTAATTCCCAGCTGTAATAAAAAATCAAGTGGAAAATGTGTCAAAAAGTGTGTGACCATGTCGAATGTGATGTTCTCCCGATAACCACACTTTCTAATGAGAATGTTTCACAGAAGGAAAGTGAAAAATCAAATGTGGTTTTAGAAAAAACTATCAGTGTAGATTTGTGACATGCTAAAATTATTTTAAAAATGGTATTTTAGCATTTTTCTAATGATATGAAAAAATTTTTTCTCATGGAACATTACGTCAACCTGAAAAACAATGTTGCAATCATTAGAAACAACTAAACTAGTTATCTATGGTGTGCTCCATTAATGAGTGAAATGATCCCAAATTCTAGAGAAAAAAAGTTCATGGCTCAGCTTAAAATAAAATATTGAGCTCGTGCTAAAAAGTAAGTTTCAGTGAACAAAACAACCAGAAAGGTAGAAATCGATGCGGACGATGCATGAAAAGTTTTTAATTTTCATGAGAAAAGTGGAAGAGTTGAGAGTGGTCCTGGATGCGAACTTCTCTGTGACTTTTCCAATTTTATACAAAAAATTTATATCCTTCCCATCGAAAACATAAATCTTTTTCCTTGCCTACACCTTGTGAGAAGGACAAGTATCGTGGTCTTTCAAAAAAGAGGAGTAGGATACGCTAAAAAATTAATTTGATATGCACTTCATGCGTGAAAATGCATGGAGTATTCGTTTGAGATTTTTCTCTGTAAATTTTTTTGCATCTTTTTTTTCGTGGCATTCAAAAAAAGGGAAAAATCGATATAGTACAAAGTCCTTCGTTTCTCTCTCACAAAACTACTTCTTTAAATGAACTAACTCCCACGTAATGAATCCATTAAAATGGGAAAACCAACTCGTAATGATAAGCTCGGCTGTAGAGTAGTCTGTTTTGTTTTCGGCTCTACCTTGAAGCAATTTGGGCCTTCTTGAATAACCCTTTTTAAAGGGAAAACTTAGAGTATTTGTTCAACGATAGAAAATCGTTCCTCGCAACACTTGCTGACGACGAAGGCTGAGAAGTGAATGGAGCCAAACTGGGAGTATCTCTGTATGTGCTTAGTTATGTGAACGAATCTGTATCTTTTTAATTTCACAGAGTCATCATCATCATTTCTCCCCAAACGGGAGACGATCACAACTTTGTAAAAAAACTGCTTTTAATTAACTCAGAATAGCTAGTACCCTTTACAAACACCATTTGTGAGTCTAGACATTAGAAGAGTATTATTACTGCTAAAAATAATGAAGGAAAAATGTTTGGAAGGAAAATTGCACACTCATTAACAACTTTCCTCACAAAACTTATCATTATCATCAGCATTTCCCTGGAAAAATGTAGTTTTAAATAACGGTTCTGAACTGAATACATCATAGGACAGGAAGGAAATCATTTAAAGCTTTGAGCTGAGGGGGAAACTGAAATTCATAAAAGGATTACGACACATGAGTTTTGTTGAGAGAAGAGGAGTAAGAACTGGGATTATTTTGCAGAAAATCAGATCAAATTTAAATATAGAAATTAAAAGCAATAGATAAAATGAATGTTCATAAAGAATGAGTTAAATGCCATTTGAAATTGGAGGTGTGCCGCCTAGAGGAACTTTAAGTAAGGTTGATGTGTTTCACTAGCTTACTTTTCTAATAAAGGTGGAATGGAATTCGATGTCACCCCAAGTTCACTTCACATTCATGGATATGTGATGTGACGGTCACACTCCTGGGCCGAATTAAATGTCACTAATCCTTCCGTTTTCCACTGTCCAAACTTGTTCCCTCGTGGCTACAAAAGAGACAAGTGAAAATATTCAGTGTGCTATTTATTCTGTTTTCTTCTCAAATAAAAGTTTTTATCCTTGTTCCACCTCACTTTCTCCTTTTCTTACCCAAACTAGTTTCAACTTCGACTGTCAATATTTTCCTAGGATTAAATAATATGGGCACACCTTATGAAAAAAGGTTGTGCTGCATATTTAATGACTTTAGCAAGAAATACCAATACACACAAAAAAAGCTTGAGGGAATTTCTCACTCGACAACGTTCCACACACTATCACGATTTTGCATGAGCTCTGAGAGTGTACACGTGTCAATACTAAATTATTGATTGGATAGATGAAACTGATACATCACAGTAG
The DNA here is from genome assembly GCA_027744215.1 of Troglopedetes dispersus. NCBI lineage: Eukaryota > Metazoa > Arthropoda > Collembola > Entomobryomorpha > Paronellidae > Troglopedetes > Troglopedetes dispersus. The sequence goes on from JAHZNF010001517.1 coordinate 12,399, forward strand.
TATAATATTAAAATATACAATATGTATTATTACCTCTCGGCGAGTATAAAAATGGACACTTTTGTCTGGCTATTTTCCCTCACACAACCAAGTCATATCTATGTAGCTTTATTGTTATCATCCCGAGTTAACGAGTGGAATACTAAAACACGACCCCACTTCAACAAGAAAAGGAGATAGCTCCATGTTATATTTTCGGGTTACATACCTCCTACAAAATATATAGTCTTTACGCACACATTCCTTTTGTGAGTAACTCCACTTTATCATCAAGAAACATGAAAACAACGAGCAACAGGCTGCTTCCCTTCTTCAACATGTATTTTGCATTTTCCTCCATGTTTTTTAACCTTCTTTGGAGCTTCCCAAAAAACCGATATGCATTTGCTTCCTCCCATGTTATCATGAAATAAAAGGGAACCTTCGACGCGAAAACAGGAGAAAGTACAAAAAAAACGAAACACGATGGTAAAACTCTTTGAGAAATGTGTTTTTGGCTCATGCATGCATCATGTGATTCTTAATATTGCCAAACTAACTAACATCTGAAGAAATATTACATTTTTATCTCCATCCAGACGTCATCGAATGTGAATACATTTTTATTTTTGCACTGGTGAACCGTTTCCCCTCAACTCACACGCACGACTACATAATAATATATTTTTTTCTCCGAAGAAAGGAACAAGCGGTCCATGCTTTCTCGCAGGGAAAAGCAGCTTTTGTTGTTTTGTAAACCTCTTTCCCCAAAATGCCATTCATAAATGTCTCCTCGTTTCCTCCGATAAAATTTATAAGTTTCCTTTTTCCAAGTGACTACTTTTATTTACAGCACAGCCGAGAGTAGAGAATTGGCACATGGGTTTGAGCAGTTTGACTTCTGATTGGTTCGCTCACACCATGAATGACAAGTTATGTAAATAATAAATTTTAGTTCCCATTCATTTCCTTTCCCTTCTGAGACTTGCTTTTATTTCTTTCTCTGCATTATTCTTACTAAAGAAATTGTTCCAAGAAAGTTGAATGCATTATTAAGCTCTTTCCATTTTTGCTTGGAGGAACGTAATAAAAAGAGAAAATGAAAGGGAATAGCTGGAAGGAGAAAATTTTTGGTTTGGAAACCTATTTTTGCTTATCATTGCTGTAATTCCTAAGAAAATGCTAAAACCCCCCAAAAATATAGATTCCCTCGAAGCCAGACTCCTTTCAGAGAATAATGTCTCATAATTCCAAGAATTGGAAATTGTGCGCACACTATATACGATGTACCCGATACAGCAACTTGACTCTGCAACATGCTTGCAGCGAAATACTTTTTGTTGGTATTGTGTTTCACTTAATTGATAAATATTATGGTGAATTTATTGCCCGTGTGGAATCTCCTCCCAAAAAAATAACGGTTCAAGGTTGTTTATATTTCCTCATCTGAGCTCTATAATAATACAACAACAAAAATGATCGTCTGGTTCATCTCACCGAAGCTCATCATCATCCTAGAGAACATTCCCATCGCATTGTTGAGAATCATTTGAAACTGCATTACAACCAGCCCACAGGTCCCATCGATTTTTTCTTCTTCCATCTCCTCAGAGCTAAGCTGAGGGAGATGAATGTCGTGTGTGTTTGTGTGTGTACATAATGGGAAATTCCATTTTCCCTCCTTTCTCCCGTTTTCTTCCTCAACATTGAAATGGAATGTGACCCTTTTTTGTGAGTGGAATGACAAAGAGGCATTTCACTCATCCGCATCATCATCATTATTGAGAATGATAGTCAATTTTATATATTCACAAAAGCAAAACACGTAGCAAAATGTACATGGACACACACACAAAGTGGAGTCACATTGGAATGTGTATTTTTTATAATGTTATCCTTCCAGTCCTCTTCATTATTGAAAGGGATTCACGAACAGTGTAAATAATGCTTGTGTGTGTGTGTGCGTACCAAAATAAAAAACCGGAGCTTTCAATCTTCTGGAGAGCTACATGTGTGTGTGTGTAAGTGTGACAGTGTGACTAGTGTGAGTCTGAGTGTGTGCAAAAATCCATAATCTTTTTTTTTCGAGAGTTTGTGGCACTTGAGTAGTCAGAGCGAGAAGTCACACAAAGGATGTCAGTCTAGTTTGCTCCATGAGTTTTCAGGCAAAAAAAAATTGTGCCAGCACAGAAGTGCTATGTCACACGGAACAGAACAAACCGTTCAAGTAGTAAAATCGTATAGTTATGTTTTTTTGTCAAGTGCCCTTTTATTGTCGAAAATATACTTGAAAGACGGGAAAAGCAAACGGGTGAGAGTGTGTGTCTGCCTCGACGGCAGACCAGGTATTATTATGTAAATAGAAAATGGTTGTTGGATGTGAATTG
>JAHZNF010001518.1:0-13117 GCA_027744215.1 Troglopedetes dispersus
TTAATTGCGCGAGCGTTACGGCGACCCATTGAGCGACAGCGGCTAGGTGTGAGGTCTGAGAGGTCAAGGAGATACTGGCAAGCCCAGACACCGCTGGCAGTACCAAGTTGAATAAAAATATGAATGTAGACATATAAAAATATATCTATCATTTTTTTCCATCCGGTTTTTACTTCACTTCCATCCTGTCGTGCGTCTCCGTTCCGGCCAAATCCTTTCGTCAAAATAAAATATCTCTGTGCATGCTACACAATAAATACCAGTATTATCATGCGAGCATGTAGGAGGACAAGGGCGGAAGGAAATCTAACCGAGTTTGGTACACACTCTCGCGCACTTTCTAATCTGCCCTTACAACTACACTTTAGGTTCATCAACTCGCACAACGATTCCTTGAAAAAAAAGTAGGGATGGCGACCAAAAGAAAAGGAGTTTCAGTTTTGGAATATACCACGACACTTCCAAAAAAATCCAATTCCCAGAAGAGTATCAATTAACGTAATTGTGGTAGAAGTTAGCTGGAACCTGCGGAGGACCTACAAAAACGACCCGTTATGATGACCTGCTGGAAAAAGATGCTTCACTTCCCTTAAAATGAAATGGATAGCAACTGATTGTGATTCACTTTTTTTATTGCAAAGTAAATTGGAAAGTTTGTGCCATACTGAAAGTTGTTATTTTTTTACTGATATTATTTTGCTATTATTATTATTATTAAATATTGTATGAAATAGCATTTGGAAATGAAATTCAAGTCAGCATGTTTCCCCGGATCATTGTGAAAGTTTTTCCTGAAAAAATGAGTGGCTCAAGTATATAGAATTTGGCCCGGTGGAAATGGTATTAAGGTCTGAAAGGCGAGCTTGGATGAGTGTGGAGACGGTTTCCAGAGCCATTTCCAGAATTGGCCAGATAATATAATTGGCCCTATTTGGGCACACATATACATAAGTACGGACACGAGGCACTTAAGGTGAAGTACGTACTTTAAAAAAGTTAGCACGCTCTTAAGTAAAGTTATAAATCCCTTGTCACATTCAATCAATTGCTTTCTTTCTTAAAAAATGTGGGTTACATCACGAGTCTCTGAAGGAAAGGTCACGGTGCAAAAAAAAAAAACCAACATGAAATAAAAAGGACCTCGCAACACGAGGAAATAAAAAAGGGAGCAGCAACGCTGAAACAAGACCCTTTTCAGCCAGAGCGAAAGAAATGAGAGCAAGAGATTGAACGACAGAGTGGGACATGCCTGTGGTCGAGGTTGACACTGGTTTGACAGATGTACGTAAGTACTGGGCTGACATATTAGGATCACATATCTCTCATCATCTCCAGGCGGAGACATGGTGGTTAGGTTAGGTGACGCTGTGTGGAGTAATGTTTACATTTTTTCTCTCTCCTCTCCAGTCCTCACACAAGTATCAATGAAACACTCTTTTTCCAAAATACACTGGAGGGTGACGCGGGGACTACAACGCAGTAAGGGAAAACTGCTCGCCCATTTATAAACTCAAACCTATTCACGGAATTACTACAACGAGAGGAGTATTTTATTATAACCCATATTTTTTTGTATCCCATGGCCTTGTTTTATAAGTTGAGTCAGTTTATAAGTGGAACCCTTTTTTATTGCAAACTCTGCAAAAAAAGGAACCTTATCATCATCAACAAATCATGTTTCATTTATCATCGGGTATTTTAGTATTTATTATGCAAAGTGCTGAGTCGATCTCCATCATACCCACCACAGTTCTGTTTTCTGACCACTTCAGCCTTGCTAATTTAATCAAAGCACTTAGATAATTTGAGCCTGTCAGTTAGTGTTTTCTCGTTAGCAACCAACAACAACATCATCACATTCAGCTTTTCCTTTTTGAAGGCAGCAGCATGCGGTAAAATGTTGTGTATAATTAGTACGTGGTATACACGGATAATATGAAGGTAAGTTTTTTTATACTAAAAATTTCTGTTGATAAATTAAGGGGATCCTTTCACTGTTTCGCGCAGTTGATGCCATACATGTGAGACATTATTTACATCTGTCAAGTCAGCTTTATTAAGTTTTTTTTTTGCCAGTCATGTATTCCGCTTGCATGTAAATATGTAATTTTGGGCTTTCTCAGCGATCCGTCCCGAATAACTTTATTAACCATATTTTTAATCCCTTTATCCACGAGCGCTTTTTTTTCACTGCTCCCATAAAAAAAACTGCTGCTATCCGGTACATATGCTGAATCTGGTGCGAACTTTAGAAACTTTTTTTTTTGAGTCAACACGAAAAAAAGGGGTATATGCCAGCCAGCCAGCATGCCCTGAGCTGCTCCAACTTTTTTCCTACATTCCTTGTTTGTTTAAGCTTGATAGTGATTTGGGAATGGTTTTGTACGGAGAACGTGTGGAAGAGATAGGTGGGTAGCGAGCTAGAAGAATGTTGGAATGAATGAATGAATAGAAAGTTGAGCAAACTTCGGATATAAGGCCCTGTGTGTAGATAGAGGACTAAGGATCATTTACTTTTCGCCTTTCGCGTGTGTGTTGTGTTTGCTAGTTAGTTGTTTTGGATGGCTGCTCCTCTTCCTCCGCTCAACAAACTTTTCGCCAGCGTGTCTATACATATTTGGGAGAAAAAAAAAGTTCTTTTCGTGTCACTTTCTTGGTCAACATGGTTTCAACCAAATCTCCAAACACTTCTTCTATCTACAAAGTCGAGGTAATCTTTGGTTTCCTTTCCATTTAAACTTCCTTTAATCCCACCAAATGTATACACCACGTAAAATCGAGGTCTGCTCCTTTTTAGCTCCTCTCCCTCCTATTTTTTCCAGCAACAAAAAAAAAGTAGTAAAATCCTAACCGTGAACTTGGCTCGTTCAATATTCCTCGCAAGGTACAACGAAAGTGCACACCCAAAAACCTGCTGGTCCTTGTTTGTTGTATTAACTAAATGTGTTTTGATCTGTGCTGAGAGCTCCTTCTTCTATGCTTCTGCCATTTTTTTTTTTTGCACTGACCAAAGAAATCCGTATGAAAATGGTTACTCGGAGAGTTTCACAAACATGATTTGATGGGAGCGAGAAACACATTTCAACCGGCTTTTATTCCATTTTTTGTTTGGACATGAATGATTTAATCAGATTGAGAGATTGATTCACGTGCCGGAGGAACCTTAGCTGGAATACAAAAACACATAAAAATAGGTAGACTGGCGTTGCTCTTATTATCGCGAGTGGTATAAAATAGATAAAAAGAGTTTTATGATGATGCTCCTTGTTTTCATTGCAGATTGAAAAGCGAACAATCCGACTAGAGCAGCAGCAGCAAGTCGAATGGCCAAATGGGTGGTGCTGTAAAATCCTCTTTCTTCTGCCAGAATAAAATATCTGTCTGATCGCGTCAGCTTCAGCATTCCATTTTTATGAATGAATGAATGTAACCCTAAAAATCTACCCACATGGTTCAAACCTTCCGAAAAACGTAATGAGCTTTCACGAAAAAAAAAACGTAAAATCGCTTCATTTTCCTCAAAATAAAAGCTTGGCTAAGACCGTGACTTTGATTAGAGAATCTACAGTGATGTGTTATTTTTTGGATTATTAACGGGAATCTGACTAACTTAGGAAAGATGTCAATTAGAATAAAGATTTCTAATAATTTTTTTTAAATGCGTGGGAGGATGTACTCTCGGGGAACTGCCATTAGCCAACTCAACAACGCGCGTTCGATGTTAAAACCATTAACAAATCCACCTTCAAAAACAGAAAGCACAAATGAAACGCAAAATCTGCGTATGTAATACGACTAACTTGTAAAGTACATCATATGTATAGTGGTTCCATGGAATAAATCGTACTGCAAAAAAAAAGTAATTTCACTTGCTTGATGTTTGAAAACGGGAGCCCTTTTGTAATATTTATTGAAAGGATTCCACATGATACGACTTTGCCTCAGCTAGAGCATGATTGCTCTAGCTCAGATCTTAGATGTGAGGTTTGCTTCGTTGAAAACTAAAAACATATTTAGAATCTGCATGAGTAACTTTATTGATGCATTTGAGCTGATGTTGGAGTTTTTAACTGAATTGCTTCCACAATTTTAGATGACCGTCTCCCTCTGAAAATCAGAATTTTGCAGGGAACGCTTTTGGGCATAGACTACTGGTATCAAAGATTGCTTCAAGGTGTGTATAAATCTCTCGTGAGAAATCGTAAACCTGTCTGTCTTGGCCAGAGAGCTTGAATGTTTGCCCGCTGGAAGTACTCACATTTACATATTTTTGTTGAGAGATTCCTTCTATTTACATTGGCCGAAACCCGTTGGAAAACTAACCTGTTTATCTTGATATTCCACCTATACCATTTAAATGGAGCAGGAAAGCGTGTTTCTCTGAGAGCTGCACGGAGGAGCACCGAGTCAGCGCTTTTTTTGGAAAAAGATTCTCCGGAAGTAGGAAAATAAGCCTCGGCCGGATAGCAGGGGTACTGACGACAAGCTGAGGAAAGGAAATAGGATATTCTGTGAGAGGGAACGAGATGCTTCCGAATAGAGAGCCCAACAAAAGGCGTCCTTTCGTCTCCCTACAAAAATAGCAGTTCATTCATGAAAATGAGCTTGGCGCAGTCTCACTCCTCTCCCTGGAAGGGAACTCTCCATGTCTCTGCATTTTCGCTTTGTGTGACCATTCACAATGCCCAAGTTGGTGAAATGGAGAACCCCGAAAAACAAATATACGCTGGGATGATGTCGGGCTATGGAACATTTTTATGGAAGTGCATATAAAAATGGCTTTTTTTGTGGAGGAAGCCGAGCAACTTAGCCCGACCGACAAAATGACTCCGCAGGTATTAGAATTCCATACATACATAAATATATTTTGCACTCAGCTTTTATTTTACTACTTTCCCTTTGCAGCAAGACATCCATTTAAGCTCTCTGGCACACATTACATTGTCCCATGATAATGGAAAAAAACGGAGGAAAAGGGAAAAGTGAAAAGGAAAGAGAGAGAGAGAGAGAGAGAGAAAAAAAACAGGACTTGGTAATGAATGAAGGCAAGATAGGGAAGACTATAAGCGAAAGGACAATAAGCTACACGCCTTCATCATTCCTAGTTTTACTACAGGACCCCCTTATTGAATTTTCTGCTCACACTCCTCTCCCACTTTTATGAATGGACTTCTTCTCTGATCGCTTGTAGCTACGACAAGCGCGGTTTCATCAGAGCCCATGTACGTACGATTGAAACTGGCACTTGGAATAGAGCCAGAAGCGGTCAATAATCCGCACAAAAAAAGTTTTCATTCACTTTTCTCCCTTTCTCTGGCTTTCACAATGAAAATCCGTAGGTCGACTCGCAACTACGTAATGATAATCTTTGTTTACCATAAAGAGTAAGAGAATTGTTTTTTTTTCGTTTAGTCTTGGTGAAGAAACGTGGAGTACATAATATATGAAGTTCGTAGAGAAGGAAGTATGCTGATTTATTGACAAGTGCGATTCCAGCCCGTTATTGCCCAAGTACTCCTACTACCTCAAACTCCGCATATGTCTTAGTCAATTCCATTCCGATTGGAGTGAGAAAAATGTGGGCCTTGTTGTGAATGTATTACTCCATAGATTGAAGAAAAAAAGAACTGTGCGGGGGATGAAAATGTGTCCGTGTCCCTGAAAGTCCTTCTCCTTAATTTCACATATTATTTCCGCCGCGAACTCTGTGTTCGACAGGTCGGACAGGCGAACTAACAAGAGGAATGTGTACACCGTAGCCAGTCGAATTTGGTGGAAAGAAGTATGTAGCAAATCCTAGTAAAAATCTAAATCACATGACCCTCCAAAAACTTTGAATGAAATTGACTGAGTTGGCAAATTTATTTCTCTTTTTTTATACTAACCTAAAAAATATGCATGCCCGTTTATTGGATCATTTTTTTGTGTGGTTTCCCACCTGCGTAAGTAATGTTGTGGCAGGAATGACGCGCTCCCATAATATATACGTAGCAGTATTTTGTTGGACAATACCGCCCCTTAATTTGATTACGTAGGAAGGAACTTGAAATGAGTCATTGTTGTTAAGCCTTCGCCGCCGCAAGGAAATGGGATTGTTTGCGGGTGAAAGGACGAGGAGTATTATATGTGGTTTCCCCAATTTAATTAAAACGTAGCCGACACCTTTTTTCCCCCAAAAAAAAAAGAAAGATTTAAAGTGGTTGAGATGCTTGAGCGGATGACGCTCTTTATCATTTCTCTGGTGGAGAAGAAATTCTTCTGGAGAGCCTCCTCTTGTCCACCCTCACTTAGCCTCTTATGGATTGCATTCATTACAAGAGGAGCAACAGTTTCCCTGGAAATAATGAGTTTCATAATAGCATCTTATTAAGAATTTCATTCATTATTTAGAACAAGAGTAATCGCATTAACCTGAATCTCCTCAACACGGCACCACTTTCCCAACCTTTATACATATTACATTAGCAGCACAGAAGAGAGATCTCTCATGTGCCAATTCACTTACCTACAGACTCACTTTCTCCCAGGCAAAGCACTCCACTCTTGTGAGCCTTATTGGAAGGGAAAAGGGTAAGAAATTTTGAATGAGTTGAGAAGCATCATGATGGAGGAATGCTCGTTGCTTGGTCCAGCAGCAGAGAGTGGCTCACTTCCATTACGGAGTCACAGGAAACATGAATGGAGAAGGAGAGAGAGAGAGCTGACAAGAGCAGAGCTGAGTAAGATGGAGAGTTCGTTAAGCCTTATCGTGTGCTGAAAAAAAGAGGGACAAGAGCAAGAAGATCATGTTAGCCAGCTCCTACCTTTTTTTCCATATTAAGTCTGTAAGACATGAATGTGCAATACCTATTTGGACTTCTCATAATAACCCTCACAACCTCGTCCCATTATTATTACTGTGCGGGTAATAATGCTTTCGAGAGAAAGTTTGTGCCTTGCAACTTGCTCGGATCTATTTGGTAGAAGGGAAAAGAGCAGTGTTTCCGACAATGTTTCTCATTTTCCACCTTCCAAGTCAACTTATAAATATATGTATGTATGTGGAAGAGGAGGATGTTTGGTGGAGCTGTGCCTGGTGTTAAGTTCGATGAGGTTTCTTGAGCTGAAAAATAATGCTCCCGTCCCCAACCATCTCCACACCAACCAACTAGCCGCATACTGGTGAGAAAGGGAAGAAAGCAGTCGTGTGGCGATTGAGGCTGTGCGACCAACAACACCAGGAAATCAAACCATTTTCACTTTTCCCCTCACACACATGCACCGAGAAACTGCAGAAAGTAATATGGGCGCGCGGACATATGCATTGTTTTGCGTGAGCATTAGGAACTTGGAGGAATGGTGGAAAGAAGAATTTTATAGAGGGATCCAAATCAGACTTCATAGGAGACACTTATTTTTGCATGGTACAACTGGAGGTGACAGATGATAAAACTGGCTGACTCTGAAGGTTTTTGGAAGCCTGCCAGAAATGGGTTGCGTGGGAGTATCGCGCGAGAAAAAAGGTATGTCCCTGTGCCCACCGCATTCCACTCTACAAGGGAATCTTTTAAGGGTCTACTGGAAAAAAAAGAAGTCATTGGGACAACGCACATTGTTGTGATATTAAGGCTCACAACTACATTTTTATGAATGTACAACAAAAAGAGCAAAAAATGCCACAAAAAAATGCTCTCCACATTCGCTCAAAAATGCTTAGAAAGCAGGAGACTTAAGTAACTTGGATGCCGCGCAAGCGACGCAAGTGGGACTTAAAACCTATAACCTTTGATATAAAAAACGCACTACTGTAAGAAATGTTCACTAGTTGTCGTCGTGGGCAGATCATGCCACCTTCCGGAAATTCTCCTGGATCAGTTGAGAGTAACTACTATTCAAGTAGATCGCAGTAAACGAACGCAGATCTATCAAGATACAATCATAAACTACGCAGACCTTTAAGCTGAAAGCTAGAAAATGTCCATTAACCTCCGTCCTGATCAGGTCAGGTTCCACCTTCCTAAATTGAAGAATCTTAAGTATACATGAGATTCGACTAGCTTTTCAACTAGTTTCCAGATTGCAAACACAGACAGCTCAAAAAGCGCATGTCAGACTTGATGATGTTTAGTTATAGGGAGCTTTGGAATATGATCTGTGTATCAGAACGGGACCGAAATTGTAAGAGGCGTTAAAGAACAATTAACATAAATATCTAAATACCGAAGCTCACCACAACAAACTAAGAACCTCATTCAGAGATGCCACTACAGTTTGTGGATGGATGTGTGAAACTACAAAAAATTAGTGTAACTTCAATAGAACGTAAGACTTGTGGTAAAGGTAAATCGATCACACATCTGGAAATGTTAAACCGACCGCACAGTGCAATGCGAGGTCTGCCGTCCTAAAGAATATTTCACACCAACTCTAACAACTGATATGCCCCTTAATAGTTTGACTATTTACGCGACATGTAAAATACATATATACGTGAAAGGAGAAGTAGTAAAATCTCTGTCCTGTCGTCGTAACTCTTGGTTTTCGAGGAATAATCGTGTTCCGCTCATGTTCAGTGGTATCAACCAAATAAAAAAAGGTCTGAACGATAAATTGGTTCAGAAGCAAAGGTTGAGTGAACAAAGGACACGATACATACTACAATGTTCACAAGATGTGAACGTATGTATAGCATCTTGTTACTTTAAATAGCCCAGAGTAAGAATGTCTCAGTGAAATCCATTTCCTTACACAGACTATATGGATGGAAAGGTCTCTGCGAGATAAGCACACAATGACATGTATTTTCATATTCAATGAAACCGAATTAAATGAATCTTGAGTCATGGTGACAAGACAGTGGGAAATGTATTGGTATGTGTAACCTTTTTCACATGAAGTAGGAAGACTGACCTTATTCTCTCACGTGATGGGGACATTCTTCCTTCCGAAATCTTCACATTTTACCAATTTTGATCGGTTAGAATCGACGTGCCCTTTGTCTCACGAATTGAACCTGACACGAAGGAATTTTGGGGAGATATTTCTAAAGCGGCTTCATTTTAGCAACTACCAAGGGCACTCATTTTAAGTCATGGTTTGCAGCTATAATACTCTCCCTCCATTTGATTAAGTAAAACAAAATAATTTTTGCTACATTTAAAACTCAGAGGTGCTACCATAACCTTTCCAATAGTAAAAGTGAAGCATAATAATTGAATTTTTATTCTAATTCAGTAATTCGTTCCTGGTATCCCAATGGGTACGTAAGCCGATAATAACTTTCGATTGAAGTTCTAGTCATAAAAATCCACCTTGAAACTTATATGTTGTGACGTCGCGTTTTAATATAAAAAAGTTGTGGATAATAAAGCCTTTCCAGGGCAACTTGATACGCTGATTTATCGAATGAAAACAAACTCATGAGAAATCATTGAAACGTTTAGTATTAGTGAGCGATCACTGTGGATCACTATACAACCTCAAGACCTCTTGGCTACGTGCAGTAATGAGTAGTTATGTGCAGGAGCCTCAAGTTACACTGGCTCACAAAGAAAACCAAATGGTATATTTTCTGAGAATACCGATACCCATTCTCGGGGCAAAAATACAAAAGCGAATATTTGTTTCTTAAAAACTCATAGATTGTTGAACTTCTCTCAATTAGTCGAGCATAAAGTTTGGTTACCTTACCCTTTCAATACTCCTGATAAACGTAAATTTCCTTTACACACGTAACTCGCATTGGAAATAGCATTTATTTATTTTTTCCTGAGCAGTGTACTCAATGAGGTTCGGATCAAAGTTCAAATTGAAAAATGGTTTTTCGTTGTTGCATGCGCTTACTGATGGACTGGACGAAATACATGCTGCATTATTCTATTCATATGATTCTTTTTCCAAGCAACCTTCCCGAGTTAAAGTTTTGCCTTGATGTAATCCGCTCAGTGAAGTAATTGTGCACATTAATAAAAAATAATGCTTATATACTTTAAACTTCGTGAATGTCGATGCTTTGTTTTAAATGCTACCAACTCGAGTCCCTTTAAGTACAGAAAATAATGCCCAAGTTTGTATGTGAAAAGCTATATTGCAGCTCAGAATTGTTTTTTTATTATGGTGAATGGGGATACATGAGAAATGTACTTACCAACTGGATGTAAAGCTATGAATTGTTGTTTTCAATGTGGTAAAAAAATTAAATGCTATGATATCGAGTATTTTTCGTTTACGTTGCAAGTAGTGCGACTGCTAAGCTTATTTTTTCTTTCTTTAAAAAAAACCTTGTGTCGAGAGGCAACCATTATTTTCGTTATCTGGAGCATCTTAGCTCAGATATTTTTTTTATTGCATGATTATGGTTTTTCTCTGGCCCCAAGATTGTCTTGCACAATTTGGTTGGCTAAAGTTAGGTACATCTGAATACGAGTTTGCTTTCTTGCTTGAAAATAATATTGTCAATGAGGTACTTTGCTTTAGCATTAAATACATTAAGAATTTGCAATGAAATTTTTTGGCCAGCATCATGAGTGTCATGAAACATCAGACTGACTCGTCTCAACTAATCCCTTGTTGATGGTTATTGCCACCATTTACCGATTACGCCAGGAAATAGCTGTGACCTGCGCTGAACTGATGGAGGAAAGAAAAAGGTTTCTCACAACAAATTTATTACTTTCCTCTGCTCTACACAAATAAAAAAATTGAAAGTGAATCATCATCTTTGTCTTCGTGATCGTCAGACCTCCAACTTTCCATGGAGTTTGATAACTATATTATTTGAGTTGGAGTGTATTTTGAAAAAAAAAATACAGGAATATCATTGAATCAACCCACAAAAAAGCAGCAAAAGTTGCTGAATTGATTTCCGGAAAAATGAATGTTTTTTTTTTCCTGAAAAAAAAGAGAACGATAGAATTTTTAACATTTCTTTTGCTTCGAACATGCTTTAGAAAAATGTACTTCAGGTGTGGTCATTTTAAATAAATGCTTTATCGGTTCAAAAACAATGAGACCTTCGGTTTTGGATGACATCTTGTCATTGACATCTCCCACATTTCTTTGTGTTCGACAAATATAATTTTTTGTTTAATGATTATTGTTATTTTTTTCGATTAAAATCGAAAGGATGCATGCTATCTACAATAACAGAGAGTGCTCCAAGTCTTCCTAGGTTTCATAATACACTATATTCCTTTATATATTCCTTTGGAATCATGAGGACAATGATGCTGTGAAAGTAGGTGAGTTGTATTTTTATGGCTAAAGAATTCCTTTATTGATCACGTAAGTCAGAAGAGGGCAAAAAAGGTTAAGAAACATCAGCGTTTTTATGACATTTTTATCTAAACATATGAATAATAGGGTAATTGAGACAGTGGTAGGGTGACACAATCAGTGTTAAATGTTTTGTTTGTGATAAATAAACCCATCACTTAATTACCAACCCGTTCCTTTGTAATTATGAGTTCACAATCTTTCATATGTAAGATAAAAAAATTCCTTGTAATAACTTTGCGAGTTTCTCGCGAAAGCGAGAATTTTATGGTTGTGCTTCCACATAAAAAAGTTTTATATTACCAAGTAATTGGTATAACTCACTTCAGACATTTTTCGTCAATCTGATACGTAAAAAAAGAATTCTTGGCTGCACTAAATATGTTCATGTGTCAATGCATTATCACCATCAGCAATCATCATCGTCATTCATTATCCTGCCGCTGTTGGGCTTGCAAGTGCATCTAATCATCGCTCCCTATTTTGGATCCTTTTCACGGTTGGGATTAAAGTAAGTGCGGCTCAGTGATTTAGTTAAACACTCCTCTTTCAAGCAAATATTGGAGCAAATTAGCAAATTGATCGCAAGGTGGTAATTAATATAAATATTTTAATTCTGCCCATAATCCTTTTCTTTTGAACAGGTTTGCCAGAAATGACTACGCCAAGAAGTAAGACAAAAATTTTTGCTTTCATCTTATTTCGTCCAATGATTTCTAAATTGACCGAAAGTGTGTGTGTATGTGTATAGATAAATATATGTGGCTATAAATTGTTCTCGCGTTGTGCTATTGATGATGATGATTTCGATTGGAGCATGGCGTTGCATCGACATATATTTCTTTAACCTTTGGGTGTGAATCATGATACATTATTACAAGAGTGTAAATCTCAGAAGATGTTGGTTTATCAAATGAGGAATTTTTTTAGAAGAATGATATTAATTCGTGCTATTAATTTCTCATTAATTTCATATTCTGCAATGATTCTAAGGGGGAAGGGCAGGAAATAGAAGACGTCAGCGGCCCATAACCCAGGAGTGGTTGGATTACGAAATGGATCGCAATCAGGAATGGGAGGTAACGACACATGATTCATAATATGTCCTGTGATGACAAACTGAGAATTTGGAATTTAAAAAATACTAAAGTTATTATGGTAACATGTATCATTATCAGGTGGACAATGTCCTGAGCGAACGCAGAACCCCGCGAGGACTGGAGTACTTGCTCCACTGGACCGGAATGACGCCCGAGGAAGCGACTTGGGAGCCTCATCAAAACCTGAGCTGCGATAACTTGCTAAGGAACTTTCGCAGACTCAGACGATTGCAGGTAGAAGAACTCATTGTGCTATTTTTGACAATGCCCTTAATATTAATATTATTGCAGGACTAACTAGTTTTCAATGTTTGAGATTCACTATAGCCAATTTTTTTTATCTCGACAATTAACTAGTTTTCATTCAGAGTCTGGTAAGGTAAAATAAATTTCATTCTGGTTTTCAAGGTGCGAGAGAACCTGCAGATGGCCTTTGAAGCTGCCGATAAAGCTGAAGCCAAAAAACCTTGTCGAATCGCTGTCGCCGCTTTAGGAATATCAGTTGTCATTTTAGTCTTGCTTGGTTATGGCTTCCTTTAAGGATGATCATGTTGTGTTGTTTGTCGAATCAAATCAAGTGTGCCTTCAATATTCGAAATTCAAGTAAAATGCCAAAAGTAAAACTTTTGCATACAAAGATATCATTAGAGTCAAATAGCCAAAGATTAACTCTTGTTAAATATTTTGTTCATGTGTATTTTCTATGGAAATTAAATCCAGAAATAAATAAATTTTTTAAAAATATTTCACCAACATTCAACAAT